>WHSE01000051.1:0-85928 GCA_012295165.1 Asparagus setaceus | reverse complement strand
TCCAAAGCTATAAATGTAGTTCTTCTTGAAACTCATCCCTAAAACAACAACTCCTCGCATATAGAAGAAGAGTGAGAGAACTTAATATCCTTATAATATTTAACAAGCTCCCCACGGATCTCTTCTTGCTTGGTGAGAAGAATACCGAGAATTCTTGATAGAGAGAATGGAGTTCCTCATTCTTCTATGTTTCACTTGAGCATGAAAGAATGCTGAGTTGTTGTCCCCTGACTTGAGCCAATCTACTCTAGCTTTTTGTTGTAAGAACATAGATTCATGTTTGAGGAGAGTGAGAAAATTCTTTAGCTGAACATTTTCACATGAGATCAAATTAGCATCTGAAGGATTATTAAGAACATTTATCTGAGCCTGAAATAAATCCTCTCTAGCCTTTTTGACTCTCCCAGAGATTCCCCGAAAGAACTGAGAATTAAACTTCTTCAGATGATGCTTTACAAATTTTAGTTTTTGTACCACTCTATACATTGAAGACCCTTGCACTTGCCCACGCCAAGCATGATATATTACCCCCTTAAACTTGGGATGATCACTCCAAAAGTTAAAATACTTGAAGGATGGCCTTATAGTAGTAATATTATGATATGAGACCAGGGCTGGACTATGATCAGAAATGCCAGGAGCTAGAAATTCTGTGTCAGTAGATGGGAAATAGTCAAGCCAATCCTCATTGATCAATACCCTATCAAGCTTACAGAAAACATGTTTATTTGACCATGTGTAGAAGCATCCTTTAAATTTCATATCCTGCAATTTGGTGTCATTCAGTAATCCCTGCAGTTCAAGCAATTCAGCTCCTGTAACACTTCTGCCTTGTGTCCTCTCCTCCACTTCCAGTATACAATTAAAGTCTCCAAGAACCACCCAAGGACCATTCATATTTGAACCAATATTTCTGATATTGTCCCAGAGAGGATTCCTGAGATTAGCTTGATTATATCCATATATGAAGGTAGCAAAGAAACTAGTAGAGTTACCCTTATCAACAACCTGACAATGCATTAGTTGAGCAAGAGTTTTCAAGCATTGAACATCAAGGATCAGAGGATCCCAAAGCACCATAATCCTCCCATGAATATCCAAATCAAAGTTATGAGAAAAGACCACCGGAGCACACTTGCTAGCAGCATAAAAGCATGAACCGATTCACTTTAGTTTCTATAAGTCCAAAAGTGAAAACTTATGTACACTAAGTAAATTTTAACCTCTTTTTGTTTATTAGGTGGTTAAGGCCCCTAATATTCTAACAACCAAAGCTTTCATCCCGTAGTGAAGAACTACCTCTACCTCTACCACTCTTAAGGCCTCTAACGCTTGAAGTTGATGCATGAATTGGGCCTTTCTTCCTACTACAACTAGCCTTGTGTGATAAGTCAACAAACGATCAATGCCATCATCATTATGCATGAAGTGGAGTAAACTCATTGTTAGTGCAAATCACTGAAGCCACAGGAGATTTAACAGGAACTTGATTATGAGAACTTACTTCACCCATATTAAGTTGGGGACTTCTACTTCTAACCTGTTGCCAATCTGAAATCTCCTCATGACAAGTACTTTCGTGAGGACTTTATCTACAATGTTAGCTGAGGATCGCCTTCAATCACTACAGGTAAGACCTTAGGGACCCAGACTTGTTTGGTTTTCTTCTTCTTACAATTCTCAACTTTATGTCCAAAAACTTTATAATGAGAGCATCTAGGTGGAATCCATTCATATTCTACTTGTTGAATAAATTCTCTCCCTCTCGGACCTTTAACTTGGAGAGATTTTGGCAATTCAAAATCTGCTTGAATCTCAATACATACTCGAGCAAACGAGATTCTACCCTTTTTTGCAGTAATACTATCAGTGCAAATATGTTTCCCAATCACACTAGCAAGCTTACTTAAAGCATGTTCATTCCACAAATGCAATTTCAAATGGGGGAATTTCACCCAAATTGGGATGGACGAGACATTTAGATCCTCTAGGTTAAGATCTACTGACCATGGAACAATCAACATAGGCTTACTATCAAAATACCATGGCCCTTGCTGTAAAACTGCTACCATAGCCTCATCTGACGAAAATTTAAATTGGAATATACCTGAATCCATGGAAAGAGTTTCAACCTGTCCATGCTCGCTCCAGTGTTTAGCAACATAATTCTTAATCGCATTGTATGGAGCCTTGAAACCCAACACATAGCCAACTAATGCAAATTTCCACTCTTCCACACCACATTCCCATTCGTCATCATCAAGTTGAATACAATTAGATTCTGCAAATTGCTGAGCTACAAAGGATAGATTCAATCCATTCTCTTTTTGTCAATTCCCAGCAACAATAGAAGCCCACGAAGATTTGGAAGCTACTGGATCTAAGACCCCCAAATGTGGAGAGGATTCTAGCTGAATTCGATTCTCCTGAGAAGCAGCAGAACCCCCCTTAGAAGGAACACTTTGAGAAATTACAGCCTTGTATTGATTCATCGATGAACTACAAAACCAGATCTGAAGAGTAAAGGAGGAAGAAGAAGGAAGGAGCACGATAGCAAAATGGGCTAACGTGCGCCTAGAATCGCCATCCCCAAATTGGCTTCAAATAAACATAGCTTCTTTAAGTGAGCTTATAAGCTAGTTTTTCAAAAGATGGGGTATAGCAGCTTTTTAAAATGTGACTTATAAATAAACTTATTCGGAATTTTACCAAACAGGTAAAAATAAAAAAACTAGCATAAAAGCTCATTTGACCAAAAAATAAGCCTCCCCAAACACCCTCTAAATCCTCTTCAACTTAAGTCTTGCCTCTGTAATTGTTCGCTAATAATTGAGAAATCCTTCTTATTAAGACTCTTAATAACATCGCATCCTAGACGGAATATTCCGTCTACAATAGCCAGATTTCCATCTAAGTTGACCATCCTAGACGGAATTCTGTCTAGGATGTCGGTCTAGTAAGTTTCCGTCTAGGATGTGGCATTCTAGACGGAATTCCGTCTAGAAAACCCATCCTAGACGGAAATACATCCTAGACGGATAAAAAAACCGTCTAGGATATTTCTAGATGGAAAGTCCGTCTGGGAAGCATCCTAGATGGAATATTCCGCTTAGGATGAGCATCCTAGATGGAATATTCCGCTTAGGATGAGCATCCTAGATGGAAAACATCCTAGACGGAATATTCCGCCTAGGATGCTATAATTACTTTTTTTTTTTGCAGATTCTACTTTGTACGACATATAATATCACCTGTATATGTGCACAATATTACACAACACCAAATCATATTCATATCCAACACAATCTAATTATATTCCAATACCAAATCCAATCATATTCAAATAATACATTCACCAAAATACTAGAGCGATACATAAACATTATTAGTGATACAAACTCTCAAATTCTAAATTCTAGTGACTATCTAGAACTTTAAAACCATCTAGCTACTTAAACAGTAGCTCTTACGGTTTCCCTTGACTCTTCGGATCATCGAGGTCCATCCTTTCTTCTGCAAACACTTCCTCCTCCATTACATTTCTTTACTCAGATCACCTGCACCAAATAAAATTCCTAATAAATGAGCATCCGCGTGTGAAGGAGGTACTAGCACGTATATGTATTATTGAACAAATGCATATAACTTAAAAAATCACTAAATAGAACCATTGTGTAGGAAAAATAAAAGAGAACTACAAATTAATGATTAAAAATAAAAGAAAGAGGAGAGCTATCAAATGGTACCTGTCCAATTTTCAGTTGTACTCTGATCCGTAAGGCCTTTGTTATCACTTCACATACAATAAGACTTAGTCAGTTAGCCACACAAAAAAAATAATAATAAATAAATAAATAAATAATTCAAACCATAACCATCCTTACAAGTAAGAAAATTCCAAAATGATATTGGTAACAAAAAAAATACCAAATAAACTCATAAAAGAATAAACTTGGTTAGACTCTACAAAAAATTCCCAAATTGGCACGTAGAGTATTATTCATACAGTTTCAGGTACCACTGCACCCTACAACATCAGCCTATTATTGGTAGCATTATTCATACAGTTTCTGGTACCATTGCACCCAACATCATATAGCCTGAAAGAAGCTAATTACACAGAAGAGTTAATTTAGGGAATACCTCTAATTATAGTGTTATTCTTCTCCTATCTCTGCAGGGCATTTAAAGACCTTTAATTTTTATGGCTTTTCCTGCAACACGCCAAAAAATATTGTTAATTATTTTAGTGAACCAATAATATGAATTACCAGTCCTAATTTATTGAGGAAAATGGGTTTCCTTGTCTTTAAGTGGTGATAATTAACAGACGCTATATGAAATTTAGCCTTGAATATGTAAACGAACATAGATAAACTCCTTTTATCAGATCATTTTAGTGATTTTAAGCGCACATGATTTTCTTTTTTAAATTTAAATGCACATAAGTTTCACATACACAATCAGATATAACGGCGTTAGTTGGGGGTTAACGTACAAAACTTAGTTCAAAGAGTGTTATCTCAAATTCAGCCAAACTAAGGTGAACTGTGTGAAATTCACCCTTTAAAAATAACCACATTCATAGTTCCTGTAGATTTCTAAACCAACATCACTTAAAGAATTCACACCATGTGTTCATTTCATTTTTAATTTTTAATTTACTTTTGGAATTCTATCCCCAATCTAAATATCATTTCACTAGTCCTATAGTTAGTCACATATGTATGGTTAAAAAGAAATTTTCATAGTTGTCATCATGCATACTGATTCTCCTAATAAGGTAAATGTAAGGAGATGGGTTTCTTCACACTAAATCCTACTAGTACAAACTAGCAAATAACAAAGATTCTAGAAAGATTTCTCTAATTTATGGGAAGAGTGCAATCCATGGAAATATGATCAGTTATATATGAACTAATATAGCAAAATTCATCATTGTAACCATAAAAATCACAAGTCTAACGTAACAAAACTTAGATTAAATTCAAAGAAGTACCCCAAACTCAAACCACCTCAATCAATCTCCTGAAGCGAGGCAACGCCGGCTACGGCGACCTCCTCGGCGGAGAACTTGCCCTTGTCTTTGTCGCCGGTCCTCCCCTTGGCCTTCCTGTCGAGCAGGGCCTTCCTGTCCTTGTCGAGCTTCTGCTTGGTGACGACGACCTTGGAGGGGTTGACGACGACGTTGACGGTTGAGCCGTTGACCTTCTCGCGGGTGATGAGCTCGATGTGGATGACCCACTTGCGAGGGCGACGGCCTTTAGCGGGATGGAGCGGGCAGGAGCAATGGCGGGAGGAGCGGCGGCGGGTGGATCGGCGGCGGCGCTAAGCGGCGGCGGGTGGAGCGGCGGCGGCGCGGAGCGACGACGGCGGAGGGGGCGGGGTAGGGTTTTGGGTTCGGGTTGGGGATTTTGGGGGAATTCAATTTTGGGGAATGAATAACAGGGGTGTGGAATTAAGGGTTTTAATTTTTTTTAAAAGTGGACCCCACTATTCTAGACGGAAAAACTGTCTAGGATGTGCCCTAGACGGAAATTTTCGTCTAGGATAGCGGGGCCGGCTTTTTTAAAAAATTAAAACCCTTAATTTCCGTCTAGAAAGACTTATGTAGACAGTTTCCGCCTAGGATGACACATCCTAGACGGAATATCCAAGACGAAATTTTCCGTTGATATTTTGACATCCTGACGGAAAATTATCCGCCTCAGATAGCCGATTTTACTAGTAAAAGCAGCCTTGAGCTTCTTCAATTCAAGACAAATCGAAAATATTTTATACCCATCTACTTTGTGTATCCGAATGTTAAACAATAATAGGCAAATAATTAGGGTGCCTAGTCCATATTGAAAAAATATGAATGGCTTTTTTCCCCGAGAAACATCATCAAAGATTGAGATTAATGCATGTGAGTGGTTAGAGAAAGAAGGAGAAAGAAACTTCACTTGACTTGAGGTGTAATCCTGAACCCACTCATCATTAACAAGGGCTCTATCTAATATACTCCATATCCCGACCATGTATCGTAGCATTCAATAAATTCTGATGAGTGAGGCAACAATTATCAATAAAGTTCTGGAAATCAATAGTATTAGAATTAGTACGAGGTTCCCTTCCATCTTCTTCTTTGAGATTATAGCATCGAAATCACTACGCTAATACCCCGCCAAAACCACGAGATATTTATGTCTTACCATGGCCGAGACACTTTTTTGTGTCTCGGCCACTGCCGAAATATTCTGGACCATTTTTGTGATAACTCCCTCTTCTAATCTCTGAATGAGGTGATTAAAAATGAGTTGGAAAACTGATGAAGAGAGCTACAACTTTTGTCTTTTGATCTTCTTCATATTTGAATCACATCATGGCCAAAATGTTTGAAATATCTGAGGCACATCCGAGACACTTTATGTGTCTCGACCATGGCCGCGGCAGTCTTGATTGTTTTGGCCATATCTCCCTCGTCCGATCTCGGAATGAGGTGATTCAAGATACGTTGGAAAGCTGGAGAAGATATCTACAATGTCCCATTAGCAAGACACACATGGCATGAGCAAAACACACATGGTGCTACATTCTTTATGGGCATTCTGCAGCTCCCCAACAGAGTCGTTTCTTCGTTGTTTTGCCGTTCAATTGACACGTATGCTTCGCCGATTCATTTCATGTGCTTATTAGTTTACCTATAGCATTAGACAATCCTCCTTGACACAAATAATGACGTTCATCGTCTTTTCTCTGGTATGAAGTAAATTAGAGTTCCATAGACAATTTTTTATGTCTACAACATTAGAGAGATAATCTTCACGCTTGGTCCACATCTTGAAAAACTTGAATGGTTTTCCCCCTTGTGCACATTCCTCATAGATAGATACTAAGGCAGGGGAATGATCTGAGAAGTAGGGAAGCAGATATTCAACATGGCTTGCTGTAAACATGTGAATCCAGTTATCATTTACCAAGCTTCTATCCAATCTACTCCATACTCTTGTGTCTGAATCTTGTTTATTATTCCAAGTATAGAAACAGCCCAAAGTTTTGAGATGTGCAAGCTGGCAATCCTCAATGAACTTGTTAAAATCTCTAGTATCATTATCTGATAGAATGTTGCCTCCAATCTTCTCATCATTATTTAATATAGCATTAAAATCCCCACAAAGAAGCCAAGGTAAATTTCCAACTGATTGATGAATTTGAATGAGATCTGCCCATAATGCCTTCCTAGCATCCATCTAGTTATAACCATATATAGATGATATGATACAATTTATCCTACCATCCAAAGATTTAATAGAGCAAGTGATGTGCTGGGTAGAGAAAGAGATGACTTGAATATCCAGGATATTTGGATTCCAAAGTATCAGTATCCTTGCTTTTATCAGTATCCTTGCTTTTTCAGAACCTCTCACATTTGAAAACCATTTCCAGTTTTTAACAATTTTGTTGACAATATCTGGAATTTTGACCTCTTTTAATTTTGTTTCAAGAAGAGCAAGGAAATGAAGATGATATTGCACTAAGTATTGCTTGACCTGATGATGCTTGGGGGATTTGTTTAGCCCCCTCACATTCCAAAAAGGGAAATTCATGTTAGTGCAATCCCCCTCTATCTATTGTAGAGGGATCAATATCACTTGATAAGTAATCTAATGGAGAGAATGAATTAGCAGGAATAGATTTTCTCCTTGCAATTGAATTTTTTACCTGTTGCCAAGAGTTACCAGGGAGTATATCTCCATTGGAGCTATCAGGATTTGAAGACTGAACATGCACAACATGCACAGAATTCAGATCAACAGGATTTGTGAGTTCACTTGCAACCACCGGATGAGTTTGCAAATTTGTAACAGAATGACCAACTTGTGTGAGTCTTGCCCCTTCAGAGTTGCTAGCAGTAAGTATCCCTTGAGCTTTCTCATTCAATTGTGGATTATTCTTATTCTGTGCAACCTGCTGCCAAGAGTTACCAGAGTGCATATCACCTTTGGAGCTGCCAGGAATTGAAGATTGAATGTGCACAGAATTCAGGTCTACAGGATTGAGATCCCTTGCAGCCAACTGATTTGATTGCACATGGACATCAGATTGGATAACTTGTAAAGGCCTTACCACTTCAGAATTATTAGCAACATGTATCACTGGAGCCTGGTCTTTCAAATGAGAATCATTCTTGTCCTGTGCAACCTGATTAGAAGCAGTGTTATGCTTAGGAACCCATCTTTGAATCTTAGGATGTCTCCTGCAATAGTTAGTGTCATGACCCACTTGTTTACAGGATTCACACCATCTAGGTTTGAGCTCATATATCACTTTTTGATTATATTTTTTTGCCATTTGGACCCTGCATAGTAATCTGCTCTGGGAGGGGAGAAGGCATATTTACTTCAATCAAAACCCTAGCATAAGCCAACCTCTGCCTGTTAGCAGTGAGTTTATCTGTAGTAATGGGCCAACCTAAAACACTAGCAATTTTTCTAATACATTTTGTATTCCAAAGATTTAGCCGTAGTGCTGGCAGTTGTATCCACATAGGGTAGATGCAGTATGTAACTTTATCAATTTCCTCACCAATAGACCATGGCTTCAATAATAGAGGTCGAAACCCAAAAAACCAAGGGCCATTCTCCATGATGACACTCATTTGATCTTTACTTTTGAATTTAAACAGGAATAGACCTGCTTTGAGGAGACAAATTTCAGGGATAGCCAAGTGAGACCTAAGTTTTTGAACAAATTTTTCCATAGCTTTGAATTTAACTGAGAGGCCAAGAACTTGACCAACGAAAGAGAATTGCCATTGAGACGAGCCTTCACTCCATTCCTCCTCGTCAAAAATAACTGAGTCCTGTGCAGTTGGGGGAATAAAATTCAAATCCAATCCACCCCCAGATTTCCTGTAATCGGCAAAGAAGCTAACCCAACTTTTCTCAGCTCTTTCATTAGCATGAGCATTGGGATTAGGTACCAATGGAAGGAACTCAGATTTCTCAGCATCAGAATTCTCAACATTAACTACATTATTCAGATTTTCAGGTTAATTGAGAACAGTAATCAATGGAACAGTAGTCGAATCAAGAGCAAAATTAGAAATCAAGGATTGAGGTAGAGGTGATTTAGGAGAATCATTTCCTGAATCAATAGCATCAGCCCATGATACCCTAGAAGAATAACTCATACCACATTGAGTGATAGGAGACTTACTCAGTTGACGAGATTGAACCCCGGACACCAATGGAGGAATCTGGGCAGAACGAGGATCGATTAGAGGAGTAGAAGAATCAAGGATATCAGCCATGGACTTCTTTCTCTTCTCCCCCTTTGGTCCAGTTGAACCCATAACCGCTGAAGCTGAACCTACATCATTATCTTGTTCAGCAGAGGAAATCAAACTTGAAGAAGCTCGAAGTCCAATGCTGAACATCTGCTTCCCACTGCTGGTTTTCTTCTTCTTCCCCATTAGAGACTTGGCGGAGGCATAGGTTAGCAGCGCTGAGATCGCACTCTAACGTGCGCCATTAGGACCGCCCCTAACATAATATTATTTTTTTTTAGTAATAAAATTATTGTTCTTCATAATGTTCTTCCAATTTTGAAAGTTTTTTTTTTTTTGGTAAATTGGTGCTTAGCTACTTATGCTTGGTTTTTATTCGACGCAAGTTCATTTTTCATGTTTAGGATTTTGAGCAAATGTGGGTGATGTTCTAAATTATGTTAGGATTTTTCAGTCGCTTTTTTAGGCCTTTGGAGTTTGGCATGTTTAGGGTTTCCTAGCACATGTTAGTTATGTATACCCAATTGGTTTTCTAACAAGCAAAATGATTATTCTTTGTGGCCTCTTCTGCAACCTTTTAACAACAATTTATACCATCTGTTAATAAAACTAACATGCCTTTCGAGGTATTGCGCCAAATTCTCGGTTAAAACATTGTACCCTACTTTCATGCAATCTTATATTTTTTAGTCACCATCTTACAAAATCAATTAAATACACATCAATTATATAAAATTATTGTTTCAATGTGCACGTATGGCCACATATAAACATGAAAATAGACATACGTGCACCGCACATGCTCTATATATATATATATAAAAGGCTCCTATAAAATTACACTAGTAAAAAGATGGTTAGCCCCAACAGGTGGTAGGAACGGTCGGGACAAGTTATTACAGCCCCAACGGTTCCCACCGTTGAGGCGTACCAGTTTTCAGCAAAAAGAATTAGTGGGAATTCGCCCCTGCCCCCAGTTTTTACCATAAAATTGAAAAAAAATCCCGCCATGCCCCCAAATATACCCGCTTTCTCTAATAATTTCATTCTCTCCCTCGTCACAAAAAACCCCAAATTAAAACTCAGCCTCCTCTCTAACCCTAAATCGGAGCTCGCCGCCGCCTCTCGGAGATCGCCACCGCCTCAGCACCCTCTATGCGTCCTCCTCTATCATCAAAACCCTAACCCTAGTCCCCCCCACCACCCAGCGACCCAAAAGGCACCACCAGCGACTCAGTCGAGCGCCTCTGTTGAGCGCCTCCGTCGAGCACCTGCAGCGGCTGGCACAGTCCCGCCGCCATCGAGCTCCTTTTGTCGCTGCCTCCTCTCCCCTAACCACCTGTAGGTGCTCTTCCTCAAAACCTAAACCCTAGTTTGGATATTATCTGAAATGTTTGTGTATTTGCTGAAAATTTTTGGGCATTTTCTAATTAGGGTTATCTACACCCTCAAAAAGTCTCTGCTACTCCAAAAGCCTTTAGGGAGACTATCAACTGTCACTTGCTACCTCCAGCGAGGCCGCCTTCTTCTACCTCTAGTTTGTAAGTTCGTTTCAGATTTTGCTTGGGAAAATCATTGTTTGAGAATTGTGCTTATATGAATGAAATTCTTTTGATCTATGGTATTTCTTTTATATTGTTCCTTTCATATTTAGATATCATCATCTTGAAATTTCCTTTAAATACTAAGCATAGGAGGTTGCAAAGACAAGAATCAGTATATGAAGAAGCCAAAGGTGGAGGATGGTGATGAGAATCAGAAGAAGGTTCAGTTCCTTTTTTTTTTTGTTGGTGCTAATTTGGATGTTTTTGTACTATGAATTTGGAATTTTCCCCCCTTTGTGCTAATTTAGTGTTTGAATGTAGGATTATATTGGGTGGCAGAAGGATAAGAGGATTAATGTACTTGTAGACAAATTTAAGCTGAGTTTGTCCACGGTTCGTTCCTTCTCTTTGCACATTTTTAATCGGTCAATGCCGAATTTTGTTATAATTAGATGTTGGTTTCAATCTTTGAAGAACTTGTTAAAGATTGTGATTATTGTACTATAATTATAATATACTATGGAAACTATAAACTAATAGAATAATTTATTAAATAATTATTTGATACCAGCCCTGTTTGTGACATGTGATATTTTTCTTGGAAAAGCATCGTAGGATTTACTTTTCTTTTCTCTCTTACCCCTCTATAGAATATAATCATCACCAGATATTTCATACCTGCAAGAATCAATGTTAATGTTAACTATTTATTGATTTAACTAAATAAATATTAAGTTTAGTAAATTGATAAGCAAGATCTGAAGCTTCCTCTACTTCACACTTGTCTCAAACTATAATTCATGTATATGTTAGCTAGGAAATTGTATTGGCTTCAAACTGTGAAGAGGTATTTGTGGAAATGTACAATAGACATTGGTAGAATGAAATCATAAATAAGGGAAAAATTTTGTTGTTTTGGATAAATCAACAGCTTTGTAGTTTCTGTAAATGAATCTACAAAATTAAACCAAGAATAATGTTAAAAACTATAGTTATTTGCATTTACTATCGTATTTGCAAGAAGGTCCAGATAATTAGAAAGAAAATGCACTTTCTGATCAATACACATTTGTTAAAGTCAGTGAAGTAGCAAATGCAATTTCATAGTCTGAACCTGTTAGGCACCGTTTGGTTCACGATAGGACTGGGATTAGGACTTAGGTTGGAATTAGGATTAGGTGGGATTAGGATTAGAAGTCCTAGTCCCATGTTTGGTTAGATGTTCAAAGTCCTTGGGACTTTGATGCCCAAACTCCCAATCCCATGTTTGGTTCCTACAACTGGGATTACAAATTTTGGTCCACTATTATTTGTTCATCTTACGACCATATTTCTTAGTTTTGAGAATAAATTATATATATAGCCCAATTATAAATAAGAAAATTATCAACAAAATTAATTGCACTAAGAATATAAAAATAGATTGGGCTTCACAGACCAAGACCTAGCTAAATGTGTCTAATTATAATATTAAGAATGATTATTAAGTAAGATTAATCATAAAATGAGCTATTAGGAAGCAATCAACTATCTATTTTTAGGTGAGCAGAAAAAGAAAGAAAAAAATATTACATTGCAATAACCAAATGTTTTAGAAATGCAATAACACCAAAAATTTAACAACATTCCTTCAACTGC
This sequence comes from Asparagus setaceus, assembly GCA_012295165.1. NCBI lineage: Eukaryota > Viridiplantae > Streptophyta > Magnoliopsida > Asparagales > Asparagaceae > Asparagus > Asparagus setaceus. The sequence goes on along the minus strand of WHSE01000051.1, from coordinate 73,475 downwards.
TTACATAACATAACTAGAAGAAAATATTTTACAAGCTTAATATCCGAATTCAAATAGCCTAACATTCACACAGATGGTGTGCACAAATACATCATTTACTTGTGCCCCTCTCTCTACCATATACTTTTCTTATTCTCTCGGCCTTTGAGGAAAGCAGCTTTCATAGAACTGTCAAATAAATGATCATTGATTAGTAAGCAAGTGATGACAAGAAAGGAAAATCTTAAGAAAAATGCAACAAAAAATACATCTAGCCACTTATATATTCTTTTTCTCTAGCATGCCAATTACTTCAAGACAAAATTCCATGTTTTTGCGCTTATACTTCGGAAAATTGTTAGGGTTCTACAATCCTAGAAAATTGACTTGCCTTTTTTTTTTTTCTGTTTATGAGATAAATTTACTACACCTTTCAGAAGTAGTTTCAAATGCCCAATGCCTATCATGTAACACAAACTGAAATTTTGATATAATTCGGGCTTAGGATGAAAGTAAGTCTATCTACTTATTTCTTCAACATAAACAACAAGACATGTTTCACATCAAAAGTTTAGCTCCATTATCCTGGATAGCCAAATAATGATAAAAACACATAATACATACATGAACTCATCTAAAGTAAAAAATTCTGCTATTACTTGCATAACTAAACCTGATAGTTGAATAACTATAAAACAAACTAAATAAAATATAAAGTTTTTCTTATTGCTTATTAGATATCTGTAGCCTAACATTGTATATGCATTGCGGTACATCTATCCATGTATATGTTTTGTAATTTCCTGCTCTAAAAATATGTTCTTTTCATAGGCTTACACTACTTAAATTAGTAGAATGTGATCAAATGAGCACATCTAGCAGTTAAACTTAGCAAGGCATGAAGATATAAAAATCAAAACTTTGGAGGAAAGATACCTCTTTGATGATTTAACAGTAAAATCTCAAGCACCCAATATGTGAAGTTCCACTGGGATATAAGAAATACAAAAGATTAGTAGATTTAGGATGAAGTCAATCTCAAAGTGGTCATCGAGAAATATTCCTAGATAACAGATAGAAGATGACTTAAGCTAATATCGAATAAACAAGAAAATAAGAAGAAATATCAATGAAATAAATCTTTAATAACTTGAAGAAACTGCAATAGGACCAAATTCTCGTGTAATATAGACTATCAATGAATGTAATTTAAGTTGTCTGAGAGTATTACATATGATTGCGTGAGCATTGATACTAATAGGAGAGTCAAATACATAAATTTTGACCTTCAAGATTTTGTTGTTGAAATAACATCTCCATGAGTGTGTGTCAACGGTGTTGAAGGAGCTGAACTTGGAGATGGACCAGCAGTATTTGCAGTTCCAGAACTATTGGCTGGTCCAGAGGACGAGACAGGTTATTTTCGCTTGCGCCCAGTTTGGTTCTTTGAGTTCTACACAGCCCATCAAAGTTGTAGCTTCAAAATTACTCAATTGTGAAAATGAAGAAAACAGAATTTGAACAAATCACGATAATGCTTAGATAATGCATTTCTTTGTCGATAACAAGTTATGGTCACTCTGGAGAATCACTTCACCTTCGTAAACTCCTATAATAAATAAACCTGACTACTTTAACTCCAAAAACTATACAATGACTGCTGAAACATGATTCAGAGATTACTACCACCAGTAGAGAGCGGCTGGAAGTAGATAAACAAATTCCATACGAACATTTAAACAGAGAAATAAAGAAACACAATGTCCTGTAGAAATATCAAAAAGCTAATGCACATTTGAGATATGAAAGTTTACCATCCCATGTTCTAAGCGAATTGGAATTCAAAAGCTACAACTAAACAGGAGGTATATTTTACTAAAGCATTCAACAAAAAATAGGAGGGTGGCTTGGCCACACATTGCTAACAGACTGGTTCGGATGATTACCATTTTGAATAACCACCATGTAATATATAACACTAGATTTTTCAGCATAACACAACACATCAGTAGCCAATAAAAAGTTGCCAATTTTAGAGAAGTTCATTACCATCAAAAACAAACCTGATCATTTCCTCTGAAGGAGTTTGAGAGGCTACAATCCATTGTTACGCTACCAGCACCAATCTTTTCTTGTTGAGGAAGATGATGATTTGAATTTTGTGACAGCTGACCTGATATACCTGGCTGTTGTAGCTGCTGCTGTGGACTGTTGCCTTGTTGTTGCTGCTGGTGCAATTGAGCTATCTTCAACTAAACAAAAATAACGAACTAAGAAAATAACAAAAGAAACTTTCAAAATTATGTAAGATTACTCTACATTTGCAGTGACATCTAAAGCATCAGTAAGTTCAAGAGGACCTATTTGTTAACACTAGCCATAAATGGCCAATGTCAGCTTGATGATGAGAATTAGAACAGAAAAACACCAAACAAACCAGGCAGTTAAAATAGGTCCAGTACAAATTGTATTTGATGTGCCCTCTGAGGAGAGATGCGCACAAGAGAGGATATGTTTATTCTATTGTGTCGAATAAGAATGACCATATGTGTAGCGTAATAGAAAAATATAACTAGAAACATATTTGTCAATTATACGCAAAAAGAACCATCTGTCAAACAAAATATATGCCTAAAAAATAAATTAGTAATTAGGCTGCTAGATTTAGCACTCTAATCCGAGTTAAATACACTGGACGTCAAGATGTCTGATAGCAAGTTTTCAAAAATGTAATCCCACAGCCCAGAAACAAGTTCTAGCCAAATATTCATCAAGTTTAGTATCAAACTCCAAATTCCACTAAACTAACTGCATATGAAAATTATTTGATATTACAGTGCAAGACATGTAAGCTACCATATAAACATAATGAAAATACATGGATAAGAAGTTCAAACAACGATACTACAGGAGGTCTATGTGCATTTGACAACTTCATATCTGATCCAGCCTTCTTAGTTCAAAATGAGGACTAAGAAAGCCACAACATGATAAAAACAAAGGATCAAAGCAAACCACAGCAGTGATATATAAAGGATAAATCCTGAACTTCAAAATGAGCCAAAAAGAAAAATGAGTAGTAATGTAGAATGTCTTACCATGAGTTCAAGGTCAGTTTTGACTGATGCCTGTTCCTGAATTAGTTTCTCTAAAAATCAAGCACATAACTAGTAATGGTCAAAAGAAAGAACAGGTTCTCATGGGATAAAAAGAAAATAAGCTGAAAGAAGCTTCTTTTGCTATAAAAGAAAAAGAAAAAGAAATGGAGGCATTCAGCCTGTATCTCAGTGAAGTTACTGAACTATAATGGCACAATGAGCTATCAATCAAATAATTTTGGATAACAGTAAATTATAAATTATAAATTATATTAAAAATCTAAATTTGTGCCATTTCCCATTACAACAAAGCTACTAAACAATAGTAGATAATTAGTAAATTTTTAAAAAAGATCTACTAGAAATTAGAAGGTAAAGCCCATGTCTATTGAAAATTTTAAATCCTAGAAACTTAATCAAAATATGGAATAATTGTAATTTTAAAACCCTAGAATCTAAAATTGCCTTCTCTTGATCCGAGGATGGGGATCGAGATAAGTGAAGATCGGAGGCAAGAGAAGAGATCAGAGGCCGAGGAGATCGGAGGCCAGAGCTCGAGCTCGAGAGAGAGGAAATCGGAGGCCAGAGCTCGAGCTCGAGAGAGAGGAGATCGGAGGTGAGGTCGAGCTTGAGCTCGAGGGGAGAGGAGGAGGTCGGAAGCTAGAGGTCAAGTCGAGGTCGAGCTCGAGATGAAGAGGAGAGGAAATCGTGATTTTGAGATCGGGTCATTTTGAGAGGCGAAGAGAGTCCCGATCGCCTAATACCTGGGGGTCAGGTATTTGATAAAACCAGTTTGATTTTTTAATTTTGCCATGTGAAATTTAATATTAAAATATATAATGGCACGTGTTGCATACTAGTATACAAAAAAGATTTGATTGAAGACTCTTGTTTGGAAGTATGCAATGGTGTGAAATATAAGCTAGGTGTATGTTAGCTTGTCGTACTCTTGATTGCAATGGCTGTGAGTATAGAACATAGGAAAATGTCAAGAAAAGAACCGCTAAAACTATTTTTTTTCACTTGCTTCACTTGTCATCCAACCGAACCTGAGCTTTGTAAGGTCAAGAAAGTGGATTACTTTGGGTTTCACTTTAGGATTTATTAACCCCTTATTATTATTGGGTGTTCATAAGTTGTGTCTTAGTGCTTCAAGTTTCGATACATGTAAGCTACCATATAAACATAATGAAAATACATGGATAAGAAGTTCAAACAACGATACTACAGGAGGTCTATGTGCATTTGACAACTTCATATCTGATCCAGCCTTCTTAGTTCAAAATGAGGACTAAGAAAGCCACAACATGATAAAAACAAAGGATCAAAGCAAACCACAGCAGTGATATATAAAGGATAAATCCTGAACTTCAAAATGAGCCAAAAAGAAAAATGAGTAGTAATGTAGAATGTCTTACCATGAGTTCAAGGTCAGTTTTGACTGATGCCTGTTCCTGAATTAGTTTCTCTAAAAATCAAGCACATAACTAGTAATGGTCAAAAGAAAGAACAGGTTCTCATGGGATAAAAAGAAAATAAGCTGAAAGAAGCTTCTTTTGCTATAAAAGAAAAAGAAAAAGAAATGGAGGCATTCAGCCTGTATCTCAGTGAAGTTACTGAACTATAATGGCACAATGAGCTATCAATCAAATAATTTTGGATAACAGTAAATTATAAATTATAAATTATATTAAAAATCTAAATTTGTGCCATTTCCCATTACAACAAAGCTACTAAACAATAGTAGATAATTAGTAAATTTTTAAAAAAGATCTACTAGAAATTAGAAGGTAAAGCCCATGTCTATTGAAAATTTTAAATCCCTAGAAACTTAATCAAAATATGGAATAATTGTAATTTTAAAAAAAACCCTAGAATCTAAAATTGCCTTCTCTTGATCTGAGGATGGGGATCAGAGATAAGTGAAGATCGGAGGGCAAGAGAAGAGATCAGAGGCCAGAGGAGATCGGAGGCCAGAGCTCGAGCTCGAGAGAGAGGAAATCGGAGGCCAGAGCTCGAGCTCGAGAGAGAGGAGATCGGAGGCCAGAGGTCGAGCTTGAGCTCGAGGGGAGAGGAGGAGGTCGGAAGCTAGAGGTCGAAGTCGAGGTCGAGCTCGAGATGAAGAGGAGAGGAAATCGTGATTTTTGAGATCGGGTCATTTTTGAGAGGCGGAAGAGAGTCCCGATCGCTCTAATACCTGGGGGGGTCAGGTATTTGATAAAACCAGTTTGATTTTTTTTAATTTTTGCCATGTGAAATTTAATATTAAAATATATAATGGCACGTGTTGCATACTAGTATACAAAAAAAGATTTGATTGAAGACTCTTGTTTGGAAGTATGCAATGGTGTGAAATATAAGCTAGGTGTATGTTAGCTTGTCGTACTCTTGATTGCAATGGCTGTGAGTATAGAACATAGGAAAATGTCAAGAAAAGAACCGCTAAAACTATTTTTTTTCACTTGCTTCACTTGTCATCCAACCGAACCTGAGCTTTGTAAGGTCAAGAAAGTGGATTACTTTGGGTTTCACTTTAGGATTTATTAACCCCTTATTATTATTGGGTGTTCATAAGTTGTGTCTTAGTGCTTCAAGTTTCGATATATGTTATCTTTGTTATACTTGATATAAATAACATGGAAATTCAAAGAAATTACTTTCGGTTAGTTCTAAACCATTCCCCTCACAATGAATGATCAGTACCTTAGTTATTACTTTACACATATGTTAAGCTTGTGACTCGAAATTATTGTTAATTATTGTGTGTCCACTCTAGTTTGTTATCGAAACTTTTCTTGACATGCTCCACTACCTGTACTGTATTTTAGATATTCAAAACTTAAGTCCGGTTTCTAATATAAAGAGAATAAGCATATTCTGAAGCATTGACTTTTTTTTGTTTTATTTTCTTAACAGAAGAAGCTTATTCCTTGAAGGTAGAAAAGATTTTGTACTAAGAAAAATTTGATTATCAAAATGTGATGGTATTTCAGGTACTTCTATCAATGAACCAACACAAAGTCCCCTTTAATACTTACCTTTCTATCTGTTTATGCTCACTATAACATATTTGTGTTGTATGGTTTCAGTCATCTACATATGGCAAGGTTCTTGTCCTGGATAGTGTCATTAAAGGGAGAGAGGAATCAACGAGCCATGAGAGATGATAACATACCTTCCTCTTTGCAAGGATGACAACATTATTTTTCTGCATCCTTGCTGGTCATATTGATAATATTGGTGTAATCAACAGCTTATTGTTTCAAGTTTCAATCATGTAAAGAAAATATTGGTTGTATATTGAAATTTGATGTGATTAAATAAAATCTGTGTTTAGTTACTTGGAAAGAAATTTGGCTTATTTGATGAGGATGCGAATAACTATCTTGTATATCTTTGTTATCAGCTATTATATTGTGTTATCAGTTGTTCTTTGCCCTAGAAGAGTGAGTAAAGGCTAGCTTTCATTTTTAATTTTTTTAATTGATATACCATTTGCCCCATGGTTCAAACCGTTGGGCCAAATGTCAACCCCAACGGTTTGAACCGTTGGGCCTGATTTTTTTTATTTTATTAATTAAAAATAGGAATTTACTGTCCCAACGGTTGTGATCGTTAGGCAGATGCCAATCGTTGGGGCTAAATCACCCAACGAATCAATTTCAACGGTTGATTTTTTGCCCCAACGGTTCCAGTTTGGTCATGAATTCACTCTTGTTCCAATTGGTACGGCATATTATAATAGTGTTAAGTTGATAGGAATAGTCATCCACCAACTTTTCTATCCATTGATGTTGCTTGGGATCCGTGAAAGATATAAAGCCCACTTTGAGATTTGTGTGCATCTTGATTTCATGGATCTCAAAGAATCGATATAAAAGATGGTATCATCCTATCAACTTAAGTTTATAGAGCCTTGCTATATATATATATATATATATATATATATATATATATATATATATATATATATATATATATATATATATATATATATATATATATATATATATATATATATATATATATATATATATATATATATATATATATATATATATATATATATATATATATATATATATAGTAAATACTATATGAGGCTTGAATCATAATGAATAGTGGTGCACCAACTTTTTATCCACTCATCTTGCCTTGAGATTTGTGATGCACAAATCTCAAAGTGGGCTTCATATCTTTCACGGATCCCAAAGCAAGATGAGTGGTTAGAAAGAGTTGGTCACCTCATCATTTAAGTTCATAGGGCCTTCTTCTATATATATATATATATATATATATATATATATATATATATATATATATATATATATATATATATATATATATATATGTGAAAAATAGAAAAACTTGTGTAGAGTTCCTCAAAGGAACTTGGTAGTGATGGACAATTCTAGCCCACACATGTAACTTTAAAAATAATTCTCTCTCTCTCTCTCAATGCGGATGTGTGAAAGTTATGGCATGTTCTGCAGTAACTTGTACCAAGTTTCTCCATATTCCTCTCTCTCTCTCTCTCTCTCTCTATATATATATATATATATATATATATATATATATATATATATATATATATATATATATATATATATATAGAAAGCTCCTATGAACTTAAGTTCATAATGAATAGTGGTGCACCAACTTTTCTAACCACTCATCTTGCTTTGGGATCCGTGAAAGATATAAAGTTTCACTTTGAGATTTGTGCATCACAAATCTCAAGCAAGATGTGAGATAAAAAGTTGGTGACTATTCATTATTAACTTAGTTCATAGTTCATTGCTTATATATATATATATATATATATATATATATATATATATATATATATATATATATATATATATATATATATATATATATATATATATATATATATATAGGAATATGGAGAAACTGGTACTAAGTTATTTGAATGGACAAATACACATTTAACACACATTCAAGGAGGAGAGAGAGAATTATTTTTAAAGTTATATGTTAGAATTGTCACATCACTACCAAGTTCCTTTGAGGAACTTGGCAAGTTTTTCCATTTTTCACACACACACACACACACACACACACACACACACATATATATATATATATATATATATATATATATATATATGTAGGTTCCTATAAACTTAAGTGTATAGAGAATAGTATACACCAACTTTTGTATCCATTGATGTTGACTTGGGATCCGTGAAATCAAGAGATGCACAAATCTCAAAGTGGGCTTCATATCTTTCACGGATCCCAAGGCAACATCAATGGATAGAAAAGTTGGTGTATGATCATTCCCTATAAACTTAAGTTTATAGAGATTTGCTATATATATATATATATATATATATATATATATATATATATATATATATATATATATATATATATATATATATATGATTGGTACCAAGAACAAACTTGGTTCTTTGGAGTGAGGTGGCTTATTCTCATCCACTCATTTAAATGGTCCCCACTTGAAAATAACCACTCGTAATTATCCAACCCATGTGAATATGGTCCCACACGTTAAGTAAATGGATGGGAATGAGCAAACTCACTACCAAATACAAAATCGCACATAGACATAGTAACTCTCGAGGCCTCTAAAGAGGCATTCGTTCGTGTAGACAATCTTGTTTGGGTCATTATATTTGATACCGGTAGAGGGTAAAGGAGACGAACACATTCTCTTGGATCCGAGTCACCGTGAGGATGTTGTACAATGGTTTGGCCAATGACTTAACATGTTACGTTAGACTTGAGTTTGCCGATCTGTAATTTGAGCTTTATCTTTCCCAATGGATCACCTCCGCGTTAAGTCTAAAGATCTTGGTGTCAGTGTTACAACATGAGAACGTCAGTCAAGGGACTAAGTTGCGCCATGTTGGCCTTTAGCCGAACATACTGCTGAGGCTGTAGAGGTCGAGGATGTTGGAGGTTTTATGGGTGAGGACTAAGGTGGCCTCTAGATCGATGTCTCGTAGTATTATAGAGAAGATAGTTGAGGATTATTCCATCAAGAGTAGCAAAAAACAAATCCCAGATGGAGAGAGGGTGATGAAGAATCTTAAGAAATACGGAAATCCATGATATCGAGATGAATTTTGATGGAGCGTGTTATTGAAGAGTAGAATAAGAAAAATGGGCCTTTTATTCTAGTTATATCCAAGGCTAAAATGGGTTAAAACATGGGTGATAGGCTGTTAAGTTGCACGAACTACTTTTCGGGTGAATGGGCTTTAAAAACATGATTTAATTTTTTATTTTTATTTTATTTTATTTTATTTTAGTTTGAGTGGGGGTTGTAGGGATGGGTGCGAATATAAATTTTTAATGGGTAGGATGAGGATATGATCCTAAATTTCTATGGTATAGATATGGAGTGAAATATCTTGCTCTTTATCTGAATATATTTTTGCCATATATTTTGTAATTATTTAATTACTTAGATTAATGGATTTGAGGTTAATTTAGATGATCAAGAAATATTATCTTAGCTTTTAAATATAATGAACAAATAAATGAACTATCTTGTATCATATTAACTATATTTTCCTATTGTTATATGGTTTCTCATATCCTCATGTCAAGATGTGTGTGTCTATATACTCATATATATATATATATAGGAATATGGAGAAACTTGGTACTAGATTGCTTGGTAGTGATGTAACACAATTCTAACCCACACATTCAGGGAGGAGAGAAGAATATTTAAAGTTATATGGGTTTAAGTGTCCAATCATTATTTAAGCTTTTGAGCTTGGTCAAGTTCCATTTTCACACACACACACACACACACACACACACACACACACATATATATATATATATATATATATATATATATATATATGCAAGGCTCTATAAACTTAAGTGTATAGAGAATAGTATACACCAACTTTTGTATCCATTGATGTTGACTTGGGATCCGTGAAATCAAGAGATGCACAAATCTCAAAGTGGGCTTCATATCTTTCACGGATCCCAAGGCAACATCAATGGATAGAAAAGTTGGTGTATGATCATTCCCTATAAACTTAAGTTTATAGGAGATTTGCTATATATATATATATATATATATATATATATATATATATATATATATATATATATATATATATATATATATGATTGGTACCAAGAACAAACTTGGTTCTTTGGAGTGAGGTGGCTTATTCTCATCCACTCATTTAAATGGTCCCCACTTGAAAATAACCACTCTGTAATTATCCAACCCATGTGAATATGGTCCCACACGTTAAGTAAATGGATGGGAATGAGCAAACTCACTACCAAATACAAAATCGCACATAGACATAGTAACTCTCGAGGCCTCTAAAGAGGCATTCGTTCGTGTAGACAATCTTGTTTGGGTCATTATATTTGATACACTGGTAGAGGGTAAAGGAGACGAACACATTCTCTTGGATCCAGAGCTGCCTCAGGAGGATGTTGTACAATGGTTTGGCGTCAATGACTTAACATGTTACGTTAGACTTGAGTTTGCCGATCTGTAATTTGAGCTTTATCTTTCCCAATGGATCACTACTGTCAGCGTTAAGTCTAAAGATCTTGGTGTCAGTGTTACAACATGAGAACGTCAGTCAAGGGACTAAGTTGCGCCATGTTGGCCTTTAGCCGAACATCTTCTTGAAATTTGTAGAGGTCGAGGATGTTGGAGGTTTTATGGGTGAGGACTAAGGTGGCCTCTAGATCGATGTCTCGTAGTATTATAGAAGATAGTTGAGGATTATTCCATCAAGAGTAGCAAAAACAAATCGGATGGAGAGAGGGTGATGAAGAATCTTAAGAAATACGAAATCCATGATATCGAGATGAATTTTGATGGAGCGTGTTATTGAAGAGTAGAATAAGAAAAATGGGCCTTTTATTCTAGTTATATCCAAGGCTAAAATGGGTTAAAACATGGGTGATAGGCTGTTAAGTTGCACGAACTACTTTTTGGGTGAATGGGCTTTAAAACATGATTTAATTTTTTATTTTATTTTATTTTATTTTATTTTAGTTTGAGTGGGGGTTGTAGGGATGGGTGCGAATATAAATTTTTAATGGGTAGGATGAGGATATGATCCTAAATTTCTATGGTATAGATATGGAGTGAAATATCTTGCTCTTTATCTGAATATATTTTTGCCATATATTTTGTAATTATTTAATTACTTAGATTAATGGATTTGAGGTTAATTTAGATGATCAAGAAATATTATCTTAGCTTTTAAATATAATGAACAAATAAATGAACTATCTTGTATCATATTAACTATATTTTCCTATTGTTATATGGTTTCTCATATCCTCATGTCGAAGCATGTGTGTGTCTATATACTCACATATACATATATACAGAACAGCGTATGTATATCCATATCGAATTTAGCAAATATTGATATTAGTTTTACTTACGAGACATATCCTAGTCATATATATCCTCATCCATAATTGCTATCTTTGATATGATAAGTATCATATCTTAAGCGTATTTGAACCATTTGCACCCCTATTGGAGACACAAATTGCTATTTTATAGAGATTGAAAGGAATTTACAGTTCTCATTCAAATTTAACATCTTTTTCTATTAGAATTAAAACTAAATATTGTGCGACAACTAATACGAGAGCAATAAGATCTCACAGCCAATATGTAAAACCCCAAATTTTACAACAAGCAAATTCATATCTACACAATGTCATAAAACCAAATAAAGTGACAGATTCAAGATCACCGAGCCATCAAATGATATGGATCCCAAAAAAAAAAAGTTCTTGGCGAGGCGATATCTTGAGTGGGCGGTGAGACCTTTCATGAGACAGCGAACCCACTTTTTTTTGGCGAAAAGCAGGTGAGGAGCCCTGTTCATATATTTATATATATAGCAAAATATCAACACAATAATTCTATCCTAACCTTGAAGTCGCTAGCCCTCATGAAGATCCAAAAAAATCAACAATTCCCCCAAGAGCAGGGAGAGGACCCTGGCCGTCACCTGCTACAAGGAGGGAATCGTAGAATTGGACATGGGGGCTAGGCATTCAAGAAAAGGATAGGAGATAGTTTTACAAAATTGGAGCTCACACATCGCTCCTATATACATCACAGAGTTATAGACAAAATAGACACAAGCTAATAACAAGTAGACTTGTTTGTAATTACACAAAAGGGAAAGAACCCATCACTAGAGCCCAAGCTTCAGAAGTTGTCTCCCCCCATAGCCATGTCGTGGGAGGAGGAATCCTCAGGTAGCAGCAGCTGAGCTAAGCCCCTGTCAGTCACCACCTTGTAGGTGGTCGTAGCATTTTTACCTGCAATATGGCCTGTCCATAAGATCACAAAGTAGGTGATGTTAGAAGCAAGAACTCTAAGGATTATCTAAGTTTGGTGGAAGACCATATTGTTTCGGGCTCTCCAAATGCACCAACAAAAGGAAGGAAAGAGAACCGACCATAGCCTTCTATCTTGTATGTTTCCCAGAAAGGATCCATTGGATTCTAGTATGGAAATGAAGTCAAGAGATAGAGGGGACACTTGCAGGAATGGGTTGAAATAGTTCCAAACCTGATTAGTGAAGTGGCAGTTGAGGAAGAGATGGTTATCACTTTCAGCTTCAGAATTGCAGAGGGGGCATGTAGTATCACCTGTCCAACCCTTATTGCTAAGGTTCAATTTGGTGTTGAGTTTTCTCTTGGTGAGCAGCCAAAGGAAGATTTTCACTTTAAGTGGAATTGGTGATTTCCAGACGAAGGAATAGCTGCTGGAAAGTACCCCAGAGCCGTTAATGAGGTTGTAAGCAAATTTAACAGTGAAGAGTCCTGATTGATGGAATGGCCACCAAGCTACATCTATAGCATTAGTGGATTGAGCAGATAGGTGGGAGAGGAGATCTCTGAGGGCCTGGACCTCTGCTATTTCTGTATTGGAGAGTGGCCTCCTGAGAAGTGGCTGCCATCTCCAGCCATTATTGTGGAGGATCCCTTGGGATCTGACACTAACATTTGCTGAAAGAGCAAGCTGATAAGCCCTAGGGAACATGGAAGCTAAGGTATTTTGACCCGTCCATTTGTCCTCCCAAAATCTGACATAGGAACCCTCCCCAATAACGCTGAACCCAACTTATGTCACAAAACCATTAATCGGTTGCCACATAGCATATTTTTATAGATCCAAATCTTTATCTTCCCTTCACTTAACCCAACTTATTTCGTTTATCTGCCACATGGAATACTTCTAAACATGCACCTTGACAATTAGATCTACTTATCTCACCTTTTAATAATTGGATTCACTTATCTAATTATAAATTCCATCATTAACTTATAATGAATCGGAAACCAATATGTGATATATAATTAAATGAAGGTGAGAACTTCAATCATCCAAATTAATCCGTTAAAACATATTTCAGGTCAACAATTATAATTTAATGTTATAGTTTGTATGTATACCACGTACTATTTACAGGTTCCATTGTCACTAATGTTGTATTAATAGATGTGTTCATTTGAAATTGGGCTTTTTTCCTTCAGTACTTCTACTGAGAATGATAACATTTAAATATTAAGTTCCATGCATGACACAAGATAAAAGCTATTATTATATAGGAAAAGAAAAGGAGAAAACTACTAATAGAGAAGATATTTAAAAACAACAACCATGCTGCTAATTAACTAGAAAGTCGCTCAATTTGCAATCAGCGAACTTACGTTATAGAATACTATAACATAAGATAGTGTCTCCTAAGGGAAAAAAAATTCAGAATACAAATCCCGGACACGTGAAAGTTGTGTCAGTACTCAACAACTAATAACTTTAGGCAATACACCTTTTCCATTCTCAATAGACTGAATGTAGCAGAGAGACCAAGAATCTTTTATCAATTAAATAATTCTTCCATAAACGAGGTTGGACCATGACTCCCTTAGCGGAAGATCTGCCTTAGTCTGTTCCCAAAAAAAAAAAAAGATCAAACCGAAAACCCAAAAAAACAAAAACAAATAATCAATAACTTTCCATATTCAAAAAATTCCCCTCAATAAAAGATTTATTTTTCTTACCATTCTCAAAGCCCGGATCTCCATCTCGATGGTTAGAGATTGTCGAACGGGAGGATTATTCACCTTAACATTTAATAACAAGCAGGTAAGATTGAATTAAAACCCTAATTTTGTAACTTAATAAGTAATAATAAAAAGGTAAAGGTTTAATTGAATTGACTTGAGAAGCTTAGAATTAGTTGTCTAAAAATTTGTCAATTGTCAATTCTACGACTTGCGGTTTTGGTTAGGATTAGTTTGGCAACTCCTTTCTAAACCAATTTAGTGCTAGACCAGTGGAGAGGTGGAACAATCTTAGCCTAGTTTAATGCGAAATCAAAATGGCCTAACATAACCAATTTAATTTTTCATCCTATCTTTCTTTTAAAACTAGGTTTAATGTTGGACGAGTTTTGTTTCCCACTAAACTAATTTAAGGATAGTTGCCAAATAAGCCCAAAATATATAGATAAAAGTAACCTCTATTAGATTTTTATCTTTTATATGAAGTCCATTTTTTTAGCCCTACATTTTTAACGTCTAAAATCTCCTAACTGAATAGAAAGTAGAATGTACCTAAGTTCTTCAAAATGAAAGTTCCAATGAAATTCTCGCATGAATGTTCTTCCTAAAATTTAATTATTATTATTCGTCAAGTCATACTATATAGATCTTTAGTAAAGGAGAAGCAAGTCAACTGACCTTTGCACGCCCATTTTAAGATAGTGCAATAGAATATTAAAGACTGGCCGATAAGTAAGATTACTCTCATATAAATGCCATTTGAAAAAAGGGCAAGTTTCCTGTTAACAAGAAAACAAAAATATTAAAATGACGAATTAAATTAACCTTTAACCAGATTAATTAGTAAAATAACGGTCCTCCTAATTTGACAAATGATTGGATAAGAACTTAAACGGTTAAGGGGATAGTCCGTAAGTTGTCAAACTAAACCCTTAATCAGAGTAATTTGGCAACATGATGACTAATTCAAAACTAGCTTACACTAGATTAATCTGGTTATTGGCCAATGGCCTAAGAAAACAAGATTAGGCTTGTATGGTTAAGTACGACTAATTTCGATTGGCTTTTGATTCATTTAACCTCATTATCTCAAGTTGCCAAGCAAACACTATGCTTATACCAAATACTCACATATATTATGATTGCAGTAATGTAATTTTGCCCAATTGCCAACAGCAACGAGAGGAAACCAGAAGCCATCAGCTCTGCCAAACAAAAGATTAAAAGACCGAAACAAAGTAGAAAACTTTAAAGAGGATAAGTGAAACCTTAGGTCACATAAATAAACAGAAACATTTTATAACATGAGCAGAAAATTTTTACGAGGTGCTATAATCTTCTTAAGATCTCCGGGTTTTTTCCTTTCCGCAAACAACACCTGGAGCCAAAATTCATGTCAATTACTAATCATAGGCATAAATAAAAAAAATTCTTTTTCTATTAAAACCCCAAATTTCCATATTTCCAAATTAGACCTCATATTCAACAAGTTGCTTGAAATAAAGACTCTCAAAATCAATTAAGTTGTTCTAATAAGACAGTCAAACCTATTTAGTTGTGTTAAATTAAATTTCTGTTTTAAACGATTTGAGAGTATAACTAAGAAATATGAATATTTGAGGGCTTAATATATAATTAATAAAGATTTGGGTCTAATATGACAAAATCCAACCAAACAGAGCAAATAAGTTATCAGAAGTACATGACAAGTTGCATAAAGTACAAAAAGAACTACATGACAAGCACAAGGTGTCAAGGAATCAATAAATTATGATGAATCAATAAATTATGATTAAAATAGAGCTATTCATATTCTTCCTCTAAATTTTAAAAGTAATCCTCCGAATTATTTAAATAGCTCTAAAATATTATGAGTTTTCAAATCACATTAGTAACTTGAAATAGGTTCATATATTAAAATAACTGTCTAAATACTTCAATTAGGATTAGGTTTTAAGGGTAACCAAGGTTGTACATTTACTTTTTAACCCATGAGTTAATTTCCACCAAAACCCATCATCTTCCTCAATGTCTCTGTCACTTTCCGCTTCACTTGATGAGAAAAATGAGGCTTTTTTGCTCCAGTCTCTTATTGGAGATTTCAATGGAATACAAGATTAGGGTAAGGATTGGTGAAATGGAGAATAATGGATGCTTAGAGGTGCTTCAATGGGATTTTATAGATTTCTACAAAAGAGCCAGTGAAGGAGAATCATGGGTGCGTAAGAAGACCTAACGACTGGGGAAGTAGGTGAATTAAATGGCTATTATTATGATTACTTGAGCAAGTTATATCACAATAATGACGATTCGAGGGAGTAATATCAAAATAACCTTAAAATATTTTAAAGACCTTGAGGGAGCTAGTAATATCAGAATAACCTTAAATATTTTAAACACCTGTATGAAAAAACTGTAAAACAAAAGGAATCATATATATTCACCTCATGTTTTAAAACTTAAATTTCGGTAAATTGGTTATCCCATTAACTTATTAAAATAAACAATTTAGCCCCAAATATTAAATACCTGCAAAGATTCCTAGAAATCTTACACCAAATCCAAGATCGTGAAAATTTTAAAAATAAAAAATAAATTTACGGAACATTTAGAAAAACATACGTTTGGATCTTCACGTGGACGCGTGGATATCTCCAGAATCTCGGTGAGTAGACTATAAAGACCGTAGAAAACTAGCACCTGCCGCAAGTGCAACATGTCGAGCATAGCTGATCTAGAGCGCCTCGCCTCCTCCTGCCTTCGTCTAATTAAGAGATGAGGGTTTTGAGATCCTAGAAAAAATGGGGAAATAAATAGGGGGAAGATGGACGAGAAGAGAGGGAGAGGTTAGATAGAGAATATTGTGTATCAGAGAAATATCCGGATCGAATCAGTTTCATTAACGGGTCAAGCCCTGCTACCAAATGAACCATCTTGAGAGTGTGCGTTTGGCCATCACAAATTAAATGGAAAGTGAAAAGTTATAATAATTAGGCTAAATGGCACTTAAATACTATAAAGTTCTCAGTGTGGCACTTAAATACTATAAAGTTCTCAATGTGGCACTTAAATACCACAAGTTGTAAACAATAGCACTTAAATACCACAAGTTATAAAATATTAGCACATTAGTACTTTTTTCAAAAATCATCGGAAAATTCTTAGGAATATTTCCATGACAATTTACGTTGGGTATCAAAGTGCTATTTTTACAACTTAGGGTATTAAAGTGCTATTTTTTTACAACTTCGGTATTTAAGTGTAAAAGTGGTGAAACAATAGCATATTTAAGTGCCATTTTTTTTACAACTTAGGATATTTAAATGCTACTTTTTATAACTTGTGGCATCAAAATGCTATTATTTACAACTTGTGGTATTTAAGTGCCACTTGAGAAAACTTTATTGTATTACATGCCATTTAGCTAGACTAATAATTAAGTACTTTCTTTGTTACTTTCTGTTTGCGAAACTTTATGATTCTTTGATGATGCATATGGGTCTTTAGGACGTTCGGTACCCTAGTGCACAAAATTTCACCTAAATTAGTAGATAAATTGATGGAAGAATTAGGATCGAGATTACCTTTGAATTTTAATAATCAGCTGATATTAATCTCCCCGTCGGTCTGGGTTCTTTACAATCTTAATCATAGAGAATGCCTACTATTATTTAGGTGGACTAATATCATTGACTTATCTTAATGGATTCCACAATTAAAAGTATTTCATAGTATTTAGATAATTAATATTATTCATAGGATCTACTGACTAAAGATTTTGATTGATTAGTTTTAAAAATCTTTATAATCAAGTACGTTGGGATTCTCTAACCCAATCTATCTAAAGTATATGTATGTATAATAGTGGCTCAGGTCATCTTAAACGTCCATGTACTATCTTTTGAGAAATAAACATCGAAATATCAACATGCTGAAGATTTATAAGAAAACCAATTAAGAAGCCTAATATTATTGATGAGTAGTAAAAGCTTCAAGTAGAATTGTATTCAACAATAATTTTAGAGGAGACGTGGCATTGGTCTCAAAAGCTTACCTGGTAGAGCTTTTGCTTTGATATGAATATCATAGGTACCGTTGAAGATATCATAGAACTTTTAAGACTCCACTTCAGCTTCGATAGATGCTTGGGATCAACTTCTCAGCACGAATGAATTTCTAGATTCAGACCTGGCTAGAATATTTGCTTTACTGTAAACTAGATCAACTGAATGTGCATAAAAAAAAGAACAAACATATATAGGTTAACTAAAGAAGTTATATCTAGAAGATTTATTTAAATATTTGCAATAAAATTCATTAATATGTAAAATTTGAAGTTGTAGTTTTTTATCTTAAATATTCATAGTAATAAAACAATGATATTAAATTATATTTGAGCGGTTTGTAAAAGATAGAAAAGAATCAAAGAATTTTGGTTATTTTCTATATCTCAGAAGATCAAAATTGTATATTGCTATAAATATTATGAGATCTTATTATTATTCTTATATTCAGAAAATTTTTATATTTGTATATTTTCAAGAGTGTAGATTTTATCATAATACTCCTAGAATAGAGTGATCCAATGATGGATCTATGAAGAAGGTTGAGGAGGCACTTGCCCCATGCAATTTTTAAAGTTTTTATTAAGGAGTTAATATATTTAGGGAAAATTGCTTGGAGGAACCCAAAAAAATTGGGCTATGCATCCTCCTCCCCCAACTAGAGTCAACCCCTTATAAACACTTTGACCCAAGTTTCTATGCTAAAACATCCCTAGCCCAACATTGTATATGTACTTTATACTGTATTTTTAAGTATTGCCCACTTTACCCTTTTGTACCCATTTGTGGAGTGTAAACTATTTTGTCTTATTGGGCAGCCCTCTTCCATTAAACAGTACGAAATGACATTTTAAATGGGTTGAAGAGAGTTGGGGAGAATGCCATTAATGGCTGGGAGAGTTATTTTGGAGGGAAAGTGGAAATTGGAGGGAAACATATAAGTTCCCTCCAAAAAATGCCCAATGTCAATGTAATATCTTCTTCCCTCTTTTTATTCTACTCAACAACCTTCAACAACAAAAAAATTCTTAATTCTTTCCTCTTAACTTTTCCAACAACCAAAATGGAACAACCTTTAATGTGTGTGATTTCGCTTTAACACCAATACAACCCTCATTAAAGTCAATTTCAACAAGTATCGTTGAATTGAAGATGCAAGCTTGAGAATTTAAGAGTACCGTATGAAAGTTTGTTGATAAGTTACTCTCTTGAGAAGTTTCCCAATGTCTCGTTTGAGCTTTTAAAAGATGAAGATATTCTCAATATGATAGATTATCATCGTTTAATAGGGTTGAATACAATAATCATGGTATTCTTGAAAGGGTGAAGGATCCACGCATGTCATAGGGACAGAAACAGAGCTTAAGTAAGTATTGAAAAGATTATTTTCAGGTTCTGGATACACGTTATAATAGAAACTGTGATATTTACGCCTTATATGTGACCTGTAGACATTACACGTGACATATAGACTTTATTTGTGACACATACTAGTTAACAGTTATTTATAATTGTTTCACATGACGTATATGTATGTTATATTGAACTTGCGACCTTCCTCTTGTAAGGTCCGCAGTCCTCGGAGCATATTGAGGAATCAGAGACGATCCCCATCGAGGAATTGGAGAGGATCCCCATCGAGGAATCGGAGAGGATCCCTAATGACAATCCTCAAGGAGAGCACGTGTGGGTGATGGACGAAATAGTAAGTGACTCAACACGAATCCCAGCATGGTGGCACGAGGCAATCGGAAAAGGGCAGAATTTAAAAGTGCAAAAGAAGTTAGAATGGCTCTTATATACTATTCTATAGCTAAGAAGTTTGCTTTTAAATATGTTAACAATGAGCCAAAACGCATTTGTGCTTGTTGCATGTTCAAAACAAAACACGTGCGAGTGGTTGCTTTATGCTTCACAATTGAGCCATGTGTCGACCTTTGCTATAAAAAATTTGTTGTTCAACATACTTGTGGACAACATAACAAAGACAAACTAGTCATTCCAGAGCATCGAGAAGGTGGATTGCAAGTATGCTACAATCGCTATGAAGAGGTGTCCATATATCACCCCAACCGACATTAGAAAAGAATTACACTCTCAATATGGTATAAAAGTCAATTATTCTAAAGATTGGCGTGCTAAGGAGACAGCAAAAGAGCAAACATTTGGTTGCGCAAGGCATTCATATGATTTACTATCCTGGTTAGTCCATTAATTTCTTAGTGTGTTCTTTAGAACTTATATGTGATTTGTTAATCTTATATGTGACATTTCAGAACGCTATGTGCCCTACAAGCATATCATGTGATACTTCATAGACTTATGTGACACTTTAGATCTAAATGTGACTGTTCGATCTTAACTGTGACCCCTCGATCTTATGTGTGATATTTTGGTCCTAAATGTGATACTTAGACCTCATATGTGACATTTTGGTCTTACATGTGATACTTAGTCCTCATATGTGACATTTGAGCTATGTGCCCTACAAGCATATCATGTGATACTTCATAGACTTATGTGACACTTTAGATCTAAATGTATTATTCGATCTTAGCTGACCCCTCGATCTTATGTGTGATATTTTGGTCCTAAATGTGATACTTAGACCTCATATGTGACATTTTGGTCTTACATGTGATACTTAGTCCTCATATGTGACATTTGTGGTCTTACATATGATACTTAATCATCAATTAATAAGTTATTTGTCCTTTTAATCCCTTCTTAAAGGTACCAAATGAAGGTGATGGAAACAAACCCAGACAGTGTCGTCATCATTGAAGAAGAAGAAAGGCGATTTAAGCATTTATTTGTGGCCTATAGTGCATGCATACAGGGATTTCTAAAGGGATGTAGGCCATTGCTCTTTCTAGATGGGACTTTTCTTAAAGATCGTTATAAAGGGATCTTATTAGGTGTGACTGCTTATGATGGTAGTCAAGACATATTTCCACTCGCCTTTTGCGTTTGTGACCAAGAGAATGAATCGAATTGGAGTTGGTTTATTCAAGGATTGTGGTATATTTTGTACAATCGAACAGAACGACATAATCCACCCCATCCTCTAGTCATTTTGTCAGATGCCGACAAAGGAATAAAACAATCTTTGAAAAATATATTTTCAGATGCGTACCATTCCAGATGTGTACTTCATCTTGTTGAGAATTATAAATTAAAGCTTAGAGAGATGGGTTTTGCCTCAAGTGCTGCTCAAAGAATTTCAAAATTATTGGAGTTTGCTGCATACAAGTATACGGAAAACGAATGTAATGCTGTCTTACATCAGATTAGGATGTTCGATGAAAGAGCTTACCAAGTAGCTCTCAACTATGGTCCAAAAAATTAGGCGAATTCTGTATTTCCTGGTATAAGGTATGCCAAATATTATGAATTTTCACTGTCACATGTGACAATTATCTGCTATATGTGATATAATATTGTTAGATATGACAATTATGTGTTGTTTGTGGCGCTTGATTTTTATATGTGACACTTCGTTGTTATTGTAGGCGTAAAAAATTACCTAAGTCCCCGACATAGCTCGTGATAGTGGGTGGTCGATTGGCGAGCCATCGGCGGCGTAACAGCGAACCGTTGGCGACATGATGGCGAGTGGCTACGGCGTAAGCACATAAACCAAGTCGACGAAACGCATAAAGTGAGTCGACGAGGCGCTCAAGTCAACGGCGAGTCAACGGAATGCATGAAGCGGCAAATCGCCATGAAGCGACGGAATAAATCCAAACCGCCGGGCCGCCGGATAACAAGTGAGATCAACCCCGACTCAAACAAGGAAACAACTAACGAAACCGCCGGCGCGCTTAAGGCCGAGACACCCGAGTCTGACCAAGGCCGGACACCTGTGGGTGTCTCGCCCAGATGGGCTTTTGCCCGCCTTGACCCCGCATCCACATGTGAAATCTATAAATAGAGAGGTGGGGGTCTCATTTGAGGGGATCTAAAATTTTGGAGAGCCGGCTCGCCAAATTGCCTTCTCACCGTGATCTAAACTCGGAGCTTAATTAATCGCTTCTTCGACACCGGATCCATCTCTACGAACTCTAAAGGGATATTATCATTCTTCGTGAGATAATCCCAGGGCTATTATCCTCCTTCATGAGATAATCCCCTCAAAAAGGCTCGAGAGATTGGATCTCAGATCTACACGTGATTCCTCGAGATTAAACTTTGTTTTGATCTCGAGAAGAGCTTTGATTTCACTTAGTCGATCTCATTCGCTTCGGGCTGTTATTCCCTTTGTGAAATAACCCCGCATCGTAGATCTCTCTTGGATCACGACATGTCCACGAAGGAATAAAGTTCCCAAGACAGCAAAGACACCCACGCAAAGGAGGATTCGATAAACAGATCCCGCGTTTGTTTTGGTGAAAGAAAGTTGTAATCTTTTTTTTGATTTTTCATTGTAAAGCCTTATAAAAAGGCGAGTTATTTTTGAATCCGTTTATAAATCCATAAAGGTGTAACGAATTCATCGGCAATGACAATCATCCCCATTTTCACCGCGAACAAGCTGGTGACCACAGTGGGAGCCAACGATCTCAGATCTGAGATCGTCGTGCCGCAGCCGCGGATCGAGATCTTACCTCCATGAGAAAGAGGATGCAAGAAGACAACCCTCACTCAACCGTTGCTGAGATCTCCCTCGCGACTTCATTCCGGCAATCCAACAAGCTGGGGGTTCAGATCACAATTTGTCGACTTCACAAAGAGGGCGCCAGCGCACGCCAACGCCAGCTCGCCAACTTGCAAAGGCCTTGGAATAGGTTGATGGAATCCGCTACTATGCACTTGAGTCTCGAAGCGCCGTCACCTCAAATCACATGCAATTCCTCCAAGCCATCGATCGATGAATGGGTTCTCATCAAGAGAACTCGCTCGACCGGCGAGCGTGATTCGAAACACCGCACGCAGCCGCTCAAACTTGGCGCTTGTAAGAAAGGCACAAGACTTGAACAAGAAGGAAGTGGTTAAAACCACAAAAATCCCGCCATGTCCGGGTGCCAAAGTCCAAGACAAAAAATAAAAAGCAAAAGACGCATATCCTCCTTCCAAAGCCGCATACGCCAAGCCGCCTCGCCCAGATTGGGGATCGCTGATGCACTCCGCCAAGTCGATCACTACTCAAAGGTGTCCCGTCACATCCAAACAAATCGAACACCTCAATGTAATGCGGTTCGCGGCGCCGTGCATAAGAGAATTCCGGTCAGCCAGACTAGGGTTCATGACGGCCAAGGAGCCCGTTAAGACTCCACGCCGCAAGGAGGTGGTCTTAAATGAGCGACCGATGCACCTTGGATCGCTCAAAGGCGATAACAAATAAGCTCGAGAATGTCAACAAGGTTCTTCATCCCCAAAAGAAGACGGTCCGCCAAAAGACAACGTTATACTTAGGTTATCGCGACCAACAAGCGATGGATTGCTCCAATGAGTTGCACCATCAGGCTGGGGGTGTGAAGAAATCCCAAAAGGAGAGTGTTCAAGAAACCATCTCTCACTCTCCATGCGGGAGACCTATCAAAATGATCGCCAAAATGTAGTCGCCTGTGACCGCTTTCACAAAAGGTCTCGATGTTCGAGAAACTTATCACAAGCATCGGGCCAAGCCAAAATGCTTCCACCGTAGAAAATCCTCCCTCCAGGATGATGAATTCCTTGAAGTCACCATCAACATGGTTGGCAAAGAAAAGTCGGTAATTACTTCAAACGTTTATGATCCCGACTTTTCTCCTGGAAGAAAAATTAATTCGAGGATAGCTCAACGGATATCTCACCCAAGAAGTCCGTCGGACAAAGGGATTACCTGTGGATCCATGAAGGACTATCCTCGAGTGATGAACTTTGATACTTTGTTCAAGAATCGCCTCGACGATACAACGCCTAGCATGGGACAAGCTCGAGGCGCTCATGGTCACTCCCACCGTAACCCAAATAATTCAGACGCCTAGCCAGCGTAAAGAGAACTTCAAGTTCGAATGGAGATGGCCATGCAGATGAGAGAGATGCATGACCAACAAACCGAAGCTCGACGAATCATCGTAGGAAACTAGTCGCCGCAATAACGCCACCAAGAGGAAAGCTTAATGACAGGACGAAGATCGCAACGCAAATAGCCAAAACTCGGGTGGTCCCGCTGTTCTTCCTCAAAATCGCCTCAAGGAAAATGCAGCGAAGATGAGATGATGAAAGAGCCGGAGGATAAGGTCAACGCTGATTTCCGCCAAGGTAAAGAAGACGGATGCCGCCCGCACTCAAAGAATGGGAGTCAATCCCATATCCGTCAAGGTTCAATTTAATTGACTTCACGCCATTTGATAGGAGAGGCTCCCCCACTCAGCATTTGGTCTATTTTAAATCCCACTTGGGCGTTATTTCTGGTAACGAGCCCTTGATGGTTCGGTCATTCGTTGGCACTCTTCGAGGAGCTGCCTTCTATTGGTACCGCCTCGCCGTGGAGCATCAATAGTTAGGACGACATGGAAAGCTCGTTCCTCAATAATTTCTTTGACGACGACATTGAAGTGTCGATCGGAACCCTTTTGGACGAGAAGCAGAAGGATGGGGAGCCTGTTAACAGCTTTGTTAAACGCTTCCGCAACAAGGCTATGAACTGCACGCATCCTGTCACAGAGGAATTCATTCTGCGGACGTACCACAATAATCTTTCCATCAATGTCTTGGAAGTCCTGGGGGTTGTGCCATCTAAAACCTGGAAAGAGCTGAAAGAGCGCGGGGAGCAAGCTGAAAGCTTCCTCAAAAGGAAAAAGGCCGAGAGAGGCCAACCGATGGCTAAGGAACCTACAACTGCTGATAACATTCATCAACAGCAATCTTGGTGGCAACGAAGGACTCATAAGTTGAGATTCCAGGAGAGGTATTCTTTCGATGATGATGAAGTTCCAGCCATCTTCAAATATCTCCTCGCTAACAACAAAATCAAGCTGCCACCTATCATGAATCAGGAGGAAGCTAGCAATACTTCGGATCCAAAGTACTGTTCGTACCACAGGAGGGTCCATCACCCCACCAAGACTTGTATTACTCTGAAGAATAGCATTCAAGCCTTGGTTGATGCCGGCGTCATAATGCCAAAATAGGCCAAATGAGAATGGCAAACACCGGCTGTATATGAGTATAAACCGCCCCTACACTCGACTGTATATGAGTATAAACCGCCTCTACACTCGATAGGTATACGAGTATAAACCGCCCTTCAGATTCGATGTATACGAGTATAAACCGCCCTTTCCTCCGATGAGTATAAGGGATTAAACTATTCCTCCCTTACTCCAAAAGGTATATGAGTCTAAACTATTTCCTATTTTGTCGTGGAAGTTCTCGAGAATAGTATACATATTATCCTTAAGGATAACCCACTATGTGGCTAGATACAAGCACTCCTCATTGGACCCAGCCAGAAAAATCGGGTGGATATGAGAGGATAGGAAGTTCTTGGAAAATATTATACATAATATTCTTAAGGATTATCTCAAGTCGCTCGATGACTCCGACTAAAGCGGTCATGTTCCCAAAGATGAAGCGTCATATCTTCTTCAAACCTCATTGGAACAATCACGGATCAACTTCACCAACCCCCATCGAGTGACTTGTACAAATCAACACCCCCACTGTGATTTATACTCCCACTCACCTAATTTGGTCAAACCTTCCTATAGTTAGGACCAAAGCCAAATTCCTCTCGATCCCTTCCATGAACGAGAGGTCCACTCATAAATCAAGCGATCAAACCTTCCTACAACTAGAATCGCCTCAAAACTCCCATTTGGTCAAACCCTTAGGACCAAAACCATAATTCCTCTCCATAAACAAGAAGTCCGCCATTAGATTAGGTAACCAAACCTTCCGACGCTAGGGTTATCCGAAGTCTTTCCGATTCTCGTGGTGGAGATCCCACTCTTGGTCTCATCCCTTTTCAGTGTCACGAATCGGGTGCAAGGCCGAATTAGAATTTTCAGATCAGGTTAAGCCGATTGAAGGTCACCTGAATCTTTTCGATTCTCGGAGCAAAGATCCTGCTCTTAGTTTCACCCCCTTTTCGCTAGAGATAGGATATAAAATTCTTCCTCTCCAGCTCCCTTTTCCTGGCCATGCCGACTGAAGGTGTAGGTCAGAATCATAGTTTCACCTCTTCTCCGGTTTAGTCTTTCCTCCGTGAAAAAGACACCAAGATTCATCTTGGGGTATTTTATCCTGAAGCCTAAGTAGGGATAAGTCTGCATCTAATACATGTAGCCGGTTTAGTCTTTTATCCGATTGAAGAAGACACCAGAATTCAAGTCTGGAAAATTTTATTCCGAAGCCTAAGTAGGGATAAGTCTATGCCTAACAGGAGTTGCCGGTTTAGTCTTTCAACCGATTGAAAAAGACATCAAGATTCATCTTGGGGTATCTTATCCCGAAGCCTAAGTAGGGATATGCCTGCATCTAACACATGTAGCCGATTAGTCTCTTACCCGTAAAAGATGATAAAGTCTATGTATTCAACATCATAGCACCAAGTCTAAAAGAGTTTTATTCTTTTAGCGCAACGTCACGTGCGGAACGGGTATAGATAATCCGTATGCTAGCCCGATTCAAACGGTAATCGGTAAAGACTCATCAAATCCGTTGATGGTTGGGGGTTGGCCAATAACCCTAAAGTCAACACCTAACACGCGTTGTCGGTTAGTCTCTTGCCCGTAAAAGATGACAAAGTCTATGTATTCAACTCCATAGCACTAAGTCTAAAAGAGTTTCATTCTTTTAGCACTAAGTCTAAAAGAATTAGCACAACGTTACATGCAGAACGGGTTTAATCTGCATGCTAGCCCGATTCAAACGGTAATCGGTAAAGGCTCATCAAACTGCTGATGGTCGAGGGTTTGCCAAAATCCTATGAGTATTGTGGTTGATTATTTCAATGAAATGAGAAATCACAATAAACAACGGTAAAAGAGATATAAGTTTATTCAACTAATAAAGGGTCAAGTGTTTCAATGAGGAGATTACAGTTATCCAAACATCAGGTTCAAGGCAAAAGA
Source organism: Asparagus setaceus (assembly GCA_012295165.1). Classification (NCBI taxonomy): domain Eukaryota; kingdom Viridiplantae; phylum Streptophyta; class Magnoliopsida; order Asparagales; family Asparagaceae; genus Asparagus; species Asparagus setaceus. The sequence continues at coordinate 46,184 of WHSE01000051.1, read as the reverse complement.
TTGGTTATTGGACAACTCATCGTTGTTGGAGCTTATTCTCGCAACTCACTTTGAAGGACCTCACATGCTCAATGTCTTCAGCCTCTTCCTCAACTTCAGCTAGTGTTTATTCCGAGGGCTCCAGCTTGAATATGATAGTTAAGCACTACCTCCTTTGCTGATAAGGTCATCACCAGCCAGGACCCCGGATATTTATTCAACAAGGCTATGAACTGCAGGGATCCTAGTCACAGCAGGATTTTGGAATCCCAGTCACAACAGGATTTCGCCTATCCTAGTTACAGCAGGATTTCACTATCCTAGTCACAGCAAGATTTCGGCTATCCTAGTCACAGCAGATTCACCAATCCTAGTCAAAGTAGGATTCACCAAACTCAATCCCCATTCACTTGCCTCATCGCTTTCTCTCCCACACGAGGACGCCACCCATCAAGGGTCAATTCTCATATGGTTCAATTATGCGAAGCTTCATATCTACTCCAAAAGATATATGAGTATAAACTATTTTCTATTTTGTCGAGAAGTTCCCGAGAATATTTTATATTCTTAAGGATAACTCAACAACCCCTAATCTCCTCCCACGATGGTTATTTACTCCAAAAAGTATATGAGTATAAACTATTTCCTATTTTATCGAGAAGTTCCCGAGAATATTTTATATTCTTAAGGATAACTTGACAACCCCAATTTACACCCGTTCAAAATTCCAACGGACAATGTCACAAGGGAAAATCGCCGATTGAAGGTTAGATTTCAAAAATTCGACACGGTCAACGCCACAATGGAGAATTCACCAAGAATAAATCTCAAGAAAATTCCTCCCTGCTGATCGCTTCACGATTTAACGACGAATGGAGAATTCGCCAATCCAGGTTAAGCCTCACGAAATTGGATGGTCAACCGACGATAACTCACCAACGCGAAGCTAAAGTAAAAAAATTCATTCATCGGCTTCGGTTCAAAACTTTGATAACGGTCAGACAATAAATGCAGCATCATGATGCTTTCAATCATCCTAGAAAACACTAAATTATCCGAAAGAATTGGAGAAGGCAAGATTCAAGCCATTTTGAGGTCCCGCTATACCGATCAAGGTTGAGGTTTATCATATTCAAAGAATTTCGCTTCTTCTAGAAAAGAACGACCGAAATACTTTGAGGGGTATCAGAGGCGAAAAATTGCCTAAGTCCCCGACATAGCTCGTGATAGTGGGTGGTCGATTGACGAGCCATCCGACGACGTGAGCAACGAACCGCTGGCGACATGATGATGAGTGATCGCGATGCAAGCACATAAACCGAAGTCGACGAAATGCATAAAGTGAGTCGACGAGGCATCCAAGTCAACGGCGAGTCAACGAACGCATGAAGCGGCAAATCGCGCGCAGCCGACGGAATAAATCCAAACCGCTAAGCCTCGATCAAGCTCGGATAACAAGTGAGATCAACCCGCTGACTCAAATAACGAAACAACAAATGAGAAACCGCCATGCCAAGGCCAGTCAGACACTCGAGTGTCTCGACCAAGTCGAGACAACCAGGGGTCTCGCCCGTGATGGGCATTTTGCCTTGACCCGCATCCACATGTGAAATCTATAAATAGAGAGGTGGGGTCTCATTTGAGGGGATCTCAAAATTTTGGAGAAGCCGGCTCGCCAAATTGCCTTCTCACCTCGGATCTAAGCTTCGGGGCGGCCGATCTTCCGACACGAGATCGGATCTCGTGAACTCTAAAGGGCTATTATCATCCTTGAGATAATCGAGGGGCTATTATCCTCCTTCATGAGATAATCCCTCGAAAAGGCTCGAGGATTGGATCTCAGATCTACGTGATTCCTCGAGATTAAACTTTGTTTTGATCTCGAGAAGAGCTTTGATTTCATAGTCGATCTCATTAAGCCGGTACATTATTCCCTTTGTGAAATAACCCCGTTTTGCGTATAGATCTCTCTTTGATCATCGATTACGCGGCAGTCCACGGAAGGAATAAAGTTCGACGCGAGGCAAAGACACCCGCAAAGGAGGATTCGATAAGCGAATCCGCGTTTGTTTTGGTGAAAGAAAGTTGTAATCTTTTTTGATTTTTCATTGTAAAGCCTTATAAAAGGCAAGTTATTTTTGAATCCGTTTATAAATCCATAAAGGTGTAGCGAATTCATCGGCAATGACAATCATCCCCATTTTCACCGCGAACAAGCTGGTGACCGCAGTGGAACCAGCGATCTCGGAATCGAGATCGTCGTGCGCGGCCAGCGGATCGAGATCTTACCTCCAAAAAGCTTTCTCATGGAGGATGCAGAAGACAACCCTCACTCAACCGTTGCTGAGATCTCCCCGCGACTTCATTAGGCAATCCAACAAGGCTGGGGTTCGGATCACAATGTCGACTTCGTCAAAGAGGCGTCAAAGCGGCATGCGCCGAGCTTCGTCAACTTGCAAAGGCCTTGGAATAGGTTGATGGAATCGCTACTATCGAGACTTGGAGTCTAGGAGGCGTCGGCGCCTCAAATCACATGCAATTCCTCCAAGCCATCGATCGATGAATGGGTTCTCATCAAGAGAACTTCGTTCGACCACGAAGAGCGTATGAAACACGTGCGCGTGCGTTCAAACTTCAGCTCTTGTAAGAAAGGCACAAGACTTGAACAAGATGGAAGTGGTTAAAACCACAAAAATCCCGTCATGTCGGGTGCCAAAGTCCAAGGCAGTAAAAATCGAGGCAAAGGCGGCCATATCCTCCTTCCAAAGCCGACCACGGCCAAAGCCGCCCCGAATTGAGGGGATCGCGTATGCACTCCGTCAAGTCGATCACTACTCAAAGTGTCTGTCACATCCAAACAAATCAGAACACCTCAATATGCGTGTTAGATGCGCCGTGCATAAGAAATTCGGTCGGCGCCTAGACTAGGGTTCATGTGAAGCCAAGGAGCGTTAAGACTCCACGCTTCGCAAGGAGGTAGTCTTAAATGGCGACTCTGATGCGACCTTGGATCGTTCAAAGCGATAACAAATAAGCGAGAATGTCAACAAGGTTCTTCATCCCCGAAGGCGTGTCAGATCAAAGACAACGTTATATTTAGGTTATCGCACCAACAAGCGATGGATTGCTCTAATGAGTTGCACCATCGGTAGGGGTGTGAAGAAATCCCAAAAGGAGAGTGTTCAAGAAACCATCTCTCTCTCCATCGCGGGGAACTATCGAGCGATATCGTCAAAATGTAGGCGCCCGGGGACCGTTTACAAAAGGTCTCGATGTTAGAAACTTCTGGCTGAAACATCGAAGCCCAAGCCAAAATGCTTCCCCGGAGAAAATCCTCCCTCGGGATGATGAATTCCTTGAAGTCACCATCAACATGGTTGGCAAAGAAAAGTCGGTAATTACTTCAAGCGTTTATGATCCAGGCTTTTCTCACGGAAAAAATTAATTGAGGATAGCTCAGCGGATATCTCGGCTCCGGCTAAGCCGTCGGACAAAGGGATTACCGAGGGATCCATGAAGGACTATCCTCGAGTGATGAACTTTGGATACTTGCTCCATCGCCTCGGCGATACAACGTCTAGCATGGGACAAGCTTCGGGGCGTTCATGGTCACTCGACCGGGTAACCCAAATAATTGGGGCGCTCTAGCCAGGCGAAAAGAGAACTTCAAGTTGAAATGGAGATAGCCATCACGGCAGATAGAGATGCATGACAAATCGACTCGGCGAATCATCGGTGAAACTAGTGTCGCATAACGAGAGGCGGCTTTTCGAGCGAGGGGCGAAGATCGCCAGCATAAATAGCCAAAACTACGGGGTGGTCCGTTGTTCTTCCTCAAAATCGTCGAAGGAAAATCACGGTGAAGATGAGATGATGAAAGAGCTGGAGGATAAGGTCCAGCGTTGATTTCCTCAAGGGTAAAGAAGGCGGGATCGCGTCCGTGCCGAAAGAATGGGAGTCGATCCCATATCCGTCAAGGTTCAATTTAATTGACTTCACGCCATTTGATAGGAGAGCTCCCCACTCGGCATTTGGTCTATTTTAAATCCCACTTGGCGTTATTTACAGTAGAGCCCTTGATGGTTCGGTCATTCGTTGGCACTCTTGAGTGCCTTGATTGGTACACCGTCTCAAGCGAGGAGCATCAATAGTTAGGGCGACATGGAAGCTTCGTTCCTCAATAATTTCTTTGGCGACATTGAAGTGTCGTCGAACCCAGACGAAGCGAAGGATGGGGAGCACATTGCGGCTTTGTTAAGCGCTTCGCAACAAGGCTATGAAGCTGCGCATCATCCGAGAGGAATTTATTAGCGGGCGTACCACAATAATCTTTCCATCAATGTCTTGGAAGTCACAGGGGTTGTGCCATCTAAAACACAGAAAAATTTGAAAAAAGGCGAGGAGCAAGTGAAAGCTTCCTCAAAAGGAAAAAGGTCGAGAGAGGCCAACCGATGGCTAAGGAACCTACAACTGCTGATAACATTCATCAACAGCAATCTTGGTGGCAACGAAGGACTCATAAGTTGAGATTCCAGGAGAGGTATTCTTTCGATGATGATGAAGTTCCAGCCATCTTCAAATATCTCCTCGCTAACAACAAAATCAAGCTGCCACCTATCATGAATCAGGAGGAAGCTAGCAATACTTCGGATCCAAAGTACTGTTCGTACCACAGGAGGGTCCATCACCCCACCAAGACTTGTATTACTCTGAAGAATAGCATTCAAGCCTTGGTTGATGCCGGCGTCATAATGCCAAAATAGGCCAAATGAGAATGGCAAACACTCCGACAGGTATATGAGTATAAACTGCTCCCTCTACACTCTGACAGGTATATGAGTATAAACTGCTCCCTCTACACTCCGATAGGTATACGAGTATAAACTGCTCCCTCTGTACTCCGACAGGTATACGAGTATAAACTGCTCCCTTTCCTCCGATGAGTATAAGGGATTAAACTATTCCTCCCTTACTCCAAAAAGGTATATGAGTCTAAACTATTTCCTATTTTGTCAGGGAAGTTCCTGGAGAATAGTATACATATTATCCTTAAGGATAACCCGACTATGTGGCTAGATACAGTGCACTCCTCATTGGACCCAGTTTCGTAAAAATCTGGGGGTGGATATGAGAGGATAGGAAGTTCTTGGAAAATATTATACATAATATTCTTAAGGATTACACGAAGTCGGCTCGATGACTCGGACGGCGGGTCATGTTCCCAGATGAAGCGTGTCATATCTTCTTCAAACCTCATTGGAACAATGTAGGGATCAACTTCACCAACCACCCGAGTGACTTGTACAAATCAACACCCCCTTTGTGATTTATACTCCCACTCTCCTTTGTTAATTTGGTCAAACCTTCCTATAGTTAGGACCAAAGCCAAATTCCTCTCGATCCCTTCCATGAATGAGAGGTCCACTCATAAATCAGCGATCAAACCTTCCTACAACTAGGATCGTCTCAAAACTCCCATTTGGTCAAACCCTTAGGACCAAAACCATAATTCCTCTCCATAAACAAGAAGTCCATTTAGATTAGGTAACCAAACCTTAGAGCAGTTAGGGTTATCGGAGTCTTCGATTCTCGGGTGGAGATCCCACTCTTGGTCTCATCCCTTTTTGGTCGCGCCCAAGAAGGTATCTTGTCGAATTAGAATTTTCGAGATTAGGTTAAGCCGATTGAAGGTCACGAATCTTTTCGATTCTTGGAGCAAAGATCACGCTCTTAGTTTCACCCCTTTTAAGCTAGAGATAGGATATAAAATTCTTCCTCTCCGGCTCCTTTTCACGGCCATGCCGGTGAAGGTGTAGGTCGGAATCATAGTTTCACCTCTTCTCAGGTTTAGTCTTTCCTCAGTGAAAAGACACCAAGATTCATCTTGGGGTATTTTATCTGAAACCTAAGTAGGGATAAGTCGCATCTAATACATGTAGCGGTTTAGTCTTTTATCAGATTGAAGAAGACACAGGAATTCAAGTCACGGAAAATTTTATTCGAAGCCTAAGTAGGGATAAGTCTATGCCTACGAGGAGTTGCGGTTTAGTCTTTCAACCGATTGAAAAGACATCAAGATTCATCTTGGGGTATCTTATCCGAAGCCTAAGTAGGGATATGCATCTCTAACACATGTAGCCGATTAGTCTCTTACGGTAAAGATGATAAAGTCTATGTATTCAACATCATAGCACCAAGTCTAAAAGAGTTTTATTCTTTTAGGCATAGCGTCCGCGTCTTGCGGGTATAGATAATCCATTATGCTAGCCCGATTCAAGCGGTGTCGGTAAAGACTCATCAAATCCGTTGATGGTTGGGGTTGGCCAATAACCCTAAAGTCAACACCTAGCGTTGTCGGTTAGTCTCTTGCCCGTAAAAGATGACAAAGTCTATGTATTCAACTCCATAGCACTAAGTCTAAAAGAGTTTCATTCTTTTAGCACTAAGTCTAAAAGAATTAGCACAACGTTACATGCAGAACGGGTTTAATCTGCATGCTAGCCCGATTCAAACGGTAATCGGTAAAGGCTCATCAAATCCGTTGATGGCTGAGGGTTTGCCAAAAATCCTATGAGTATTGTGGTTGATTATTTCGAATGAAATGAGAAATCACAATAAACAACGGTAAAAAGAGATATAAGTTTATTCAACTAATAAAGGGTCAAGTGTTTCAATGAGGAGATTACAGTTATCCAAACATCAGGTTCAAGGCAAAAGATTGGTTATTGGACAACTCATCGTTGTTGGAGCTTATCAGCTTCGGCCTTGAAGGACCCGGCGCGGCGTTCAATGTCTTGACCTCTTCCTCAACTTCACTAGTGTTTATTCGAGGGCTCCGGTTTCTTGAATATGATAGTTAAGCACTACCTCCTTTCTTGATAAGGTCATCACCGGCCGGGACCCGGATATTTATTCAACAAGGCAATGAACTGCAGGGATCCTAGTCACAGCAGGATTTTGGAATCCCAAGTCTATGAGGATTTAGCCTATCCTAGTCCTGGCGGGATTTCGGCTACCCTAGTCACGGCAAGATTTGGCTATCCTAGTCCTGTGGGGATTGACCATCCTAGTCAAAGTAGGATTGACCAAACTTCGAATCCCCATTCACTGCCTCATCGGTTTTCTCTCTCTCCGAGGGCGTCACCCATCAAGGGTCAATTCTCATATGGTTCAATTATCTGAGCTTCATATCTACTCCAAAAGATATATGAGTATAAACTATTTTCTATTTTGTCGAAGTTCTGGAGAATATTTTATATTCTTAAGGATAACTCAACAACCGAATCTCCTCCCGATGGTTATTTACTCAAAAAGTATATGAGTATAAACTATTTCCTATTTTATCGAGAGTTCTGGAGAATATTTTATATTCTTAAGGATAACTTGACAACCCCAATTTACACCGTGTTCAAAATTCAGCAACGGACAATGTGTGATGGAAAATGGCCGATTGAAGGTTAGATTTCAAAAAATTCGGCCAGGTCAGCGTCACAATGGAGAATTCACCAAGAATAAATCTCAAGAAAATTCCTCCGTTGTGATCGGTTCTCGTGAGAACGGCCTTAATGGAGAATTCGCCAATTCGAGGTTAAGCCTCCACGAAATTGGATGGTCGGTCAACGATAACTCACCAGCGAGCTAAAGTAAAAAATTCATTCATCGGCGGTTCAAAACTTTGACAGCGGTCGGACAATAAATGCGACATCATGATGCTTTCGGTCATCCTACAAAGCACTAAATTATCAGAAAGAATTGGAGAGGCAAGATTGAAGCCATTTTGAGGTCCGTTATCTGGCCCGAAGGTTGAGGCCTATCATAAGAATTTCGGCTTCTTCTAGAAAAGAAGCGAGACCGAAATACTTTGGAGGGTATCGTAGGCGTAAAAATTGCCTAAGTCCCAGGCATAGCTTCGTGATAGTGGGTGGTCGATTGGCGAGCCATCCGGCGGCGTAACAACGAACCGTTGGCGACATGATGATGAGTGGCTAGCGATGCAAGCACATAAGCCGAGTCGCGAAATGCATAAAGTGAGTCGGCGAGGCATCAAATCAACGAAGTGAGTCAGCGAAGCGCGAAGGCGGCAAATCGCGTCGCGGCGGCGGAATAAATCAAACCTGAAGCCTCGAGATCAAGCTTCGGATAACAAGTGAGATCAACCCGCGGACTCGAAATAACGAAACAACAAATGAGAAAGCGGCGTCTCGGCTAAGGCGAGACACCACAAATGTCGACCAGGCGAGACAACCAGGGGTGTCTCCGACCGGATGGGCATTTTGCGGTCTTGACCGCATCCACATGTGAAATCTATAAATAGAGAGGTGGGGTCTCATTTGAGGGATCTGAAAATTTTGGAGAAGCGGCTCTGCCAAATTGCCTTCTCCTCCGGATCTAAACTTCGGGGCGGCAACCGATCTTCTTCGACACGGATCGGATCTCGGCGAACTCTAAAGGGCTATTATCATCCATCGTGAGATAATCCCGGGCTATTATCCTCCTTCGTGAGATAATCCCTCGAAAAAGCTCGAGATCGGATCTCGATCTACGTGATTCCTCGAGATTAAACTTTGTTTTGATCTCGAGAAAACTTTGATTTAGCTTAGTCGATCTCATTCACCGGGCTGTTATTCCCTTTGTGAAATAACCCGTTTACCGTGTAGATCTCTCTTTGGATCCGCGATTACACGGCGGTCCATGGGCGGAATAAAGTCCGGCACAAGCAAAGATACCCACGTAAGCGAGGATTCGATAAACGAATCCCGCGTTTGTTTTGGTGAAAGAAAGTTGTAATCTTTTTTTTAATTTTTCATTGTAAAGCCTTATAAAAGGTGAGTTATTTTGAATCCGTTTATAAATCCATAAAGGTGTAGAATTCATCGGCAATGACAATCATCTCGACTTTCTGAGCGATTACATGTAACTGCCTTACAGATGCGTGATAGTTTATAGCTTTATGTGACATTTAGCTATTACATGTGACAATTCCCTATAATATGTGATAGTTTACAATTATATATGACCTTTAAAAGTTATATGTGATAGTTTACAGTAATACGTGACAATTCTTTTTTTCTTGTGACACTTAGCGTTTACTAGTGATATTTTCTTGTTACAGTATTTGTATCTTTGTATTTTGTGTTAGTGAAGTTTGGTTTGATACATATAATATTTATTCTGAGATATGGTCATATCACTTCTAATGTTGCCGAATCATTCAGCGGTTGGATTAGGTGTTGCAAGAACACTTTCTATTTGTGATATGATGGATCACATTAGTGTGCAAATAATGGAAAGGATGAATACTGCATGGCGAGATGGCAAGTAAATGGAATAGCTATGTCTGAAGCGGAAAAATTCACGCAAGAAAATTACATGAAGGGGAGCACTCTTGAAGTCTAGCATTGACGGCTGAAATCTTTGAGGCATCATCTCAAAAATCTGTACAAGTTGATTTGGAACACAAAACATGCACATGCGTGCATGGGATATATTCGAATACCTTGTAAACATCATATCTTGCTATTCACTTTATGCATAGAGATGTGTACCAATATTGCGATTGGTTCATGATGGTGAAGCTTTCAAGAAAAGTTACGAACCGATTGTCTTTCTGTTCCAACTTCGATAAGCCGGATGTCATAGATGAAGCGGTTGGCATACTTTCCCCAAAGATGACAAAGAGGCGTGGAAGAAATAAGAATAGGCGATATCAACAATCGATCGAGAATAGACATCAGTTAAATGCTCAAGGTGTTATTTGAAGGACATAAGCAAGCCACATGCGCGGAACCTATCCAAGACTAACGTTACACGGTGAATTCAAACTCTTTTGTGATTGTTATTTGTTATATGTTACTTTTGACATTGTGTTGTGACATGTCTTATTTAAATGTTACATTTTACTGTTCGTGTGACTTATTGGTATTAGCGTGATAGCTGTAAGCTCTATACTTCGATTTCATAATATGCTAAATAAAAGTTAGTGGAGTAATCACGGATGCACATTTCATCATTGTCATCACAAGTGTTAAAATTTACAAATAATGTATAAACATCCAACGAGTCAACTAACGTTATACATGTTTGTCCTTTTAATCATCAATTAAAGTTCTAAACATGTGATAGTTAGAACTTATTCATCAATTAAATGTGATAGTTGATATCATATGTGACATTTTAGTCTTAAATGTGACATTTAGACCTTATATGTGACATGTGACATTCCGTCTTCGTGTGACGAGTTAGAACTTATTCATCAACTTTAATTGATGATTAAGCGGACAAATAACTTGTTAAATGATGAATAAGTTCTAATGTCACATGTAAGGCGTGAATGTCACATATAAGGTCTAAATGTCACATTTAAGACCAAAATGTCACATATGAATAAAAATAGTCTTTTATTAGAGTTAGAACAATAAATGTATTCACAATGTCATGTAGTTCTATTAACATAACAAAATAGTCCTCAATTGAATGCTACAAAAGATTTACACAAGATACCCACAACAAAAATAATTTATTACATAAACCCTCCCAAATATTCCCCACTCGGAATGCTACTAAACATCGGCTACGGTTTCTTGAACCATCATTATCCAATAGCGAAGCCAATCGGTCAAACCTCCTTCCCTCGGCCGGATCAACACGTCTTTGGTTTAAACCCTCCTCCAATCTCGGCCCCATCATCTCCTTAGTTATTGAAACCCTAATCTCATTAAATCTTGCGGTGTGGCTTTATGGAACCCTTATGACACAAAATACAAATTTATCACATTTAGCTGTTAAATATCACATATAATATCGATAGATCACGGATAAATAACTATATATCACAAATAATAAATAATGTCTCCCAAAATGAGATTAGGTGAAGAGTCTTGTGTGATTATCCCCATACTTGATGCCCACTTTGATTGATGAGGTCGGGACCAGTGAGATATAGAGATAGGAATTGGCTCCACTATCATCAAATTAATATCTTGTTATCCTACTTCATTATCATCAAATAGCCAAGTATGCCCTAATCGCCCAAAATAGCTAATTTCTCTCCTAGACCCAACACCCATTGTAGATGAGATTTGCTCATAAACATAGTTGAATTTGTGTCTATACAAAGAACAACAAGAAAATATAAGAAAATCTCTATGCGTGTAATTTAATTTGAACAGGATGAAAGAGTAGAGGGCTTTGGTAGAAAAGCTTTGCCACTGCACTAATATAAGGGAAACTAATTTCGAGATTTTTGTGTAAACAATGTAAAATAAGCTCTATCTAATGTTCCCAGGAGAAAAAATTCGACCTAATCATTTCACAACAACAAAATGGCACCCATCATTTCATAAATACTTAACAAATAAAGGTTTTCATAGAACCCCATTAAGAATAAAAGACCACGCTTCATGAAATCTAAAGAAACTCATCAATTGTTTGCTTGCATAAACCATATAAGTAGCAAATCATCAAATTAAGCCAAAAAGAGCGGAAATCAAGAAAGAGGAAAGTTTAAGAAAATATTAGGTATTTACCTTGCTCATGGAGATTGAGCGAGGAAAAGAGAGAGGGGGTTAGGGAGAGATGCTATTGAGAGCGAAGGTTTCAAGGGACCAATTTTTACTTGAAAATATGGAGTTTATAAAATTTTGTAAATGAGACTATGGGTGGATTTTTTTACCCAGGAAGAAGAAGAAGAAAAGAGATGACAAAAGGTAGAAGAAAGAGAAGATAAGGACAAAGTGGCAAAAATGGAAGGAAGAAAATATTGATGAGGTGTAAAGTTAAGTGGGGGGTAAAAGAATGATTCTTTGGGTCAAAGTATTTTTGGGAGTTTGACTTATACTTGGGGTGTTTTATGAATGACCCAACTTTTTTTGCTCTCTGCATGCAATTTTCCCATATATTTATGTAGGTGCCTCCAAATAATTTGTATAGGAACATTCATAAGATTGGTAACTCATACAATTTGTAAAGCTAATTGCTGGAAATTAGTAGTATTTTGTTGGTTTTGTGATGAAAATGAAGATTATCATGTATTGACATGAAAAATATAAATGATAAGTAGTATCATGTAATGTTGGGCGCGCGGACCGCGGAACCGTCGAGAGAAACCACCACAAACGATAGCAAAAACACAATAAAAGAGTAAAGACACGAGATTTACGTGGTTCGGCAAGTTGCCTACGCCCACGGGTAAGGAGGGATTTTCACTAATAGAAAAAGAGAATACAAATTAGGATTACAAGTTCTCACAAAGAAACCCTAAAACAAACCTCTCAATCTCTCAAAGATCTCCTCTCCAAAGATGCACAAACTCTCTCAAAGGTCGCTCCAAAGCGTGCTTGAAACTTACCCTAACAATCGTTAGGGGTTATAAATAGCCTCTAAACGAATTGGGTTTAAAACCAATTCCTAATTAGACCCGCTTAATCGCCTGCATTAGTCGACTACAACTCATATTAGTCGACTAATGCATCAGATTAGTCGACTACAATACGATTAGTCGACTACTCGCACTCCAACGCAAATACACCTTTCGTCAAGCATGTAGTCGACTACAACTCATATTAGTCGACTACTCCGCCTCAACCAAAACTTGCTTTCTCATTCGCCATGTTGTAGTCGACTACAATGCCTAGTAGTCGACTACGAACCCTAAAACTGTTTGTGCATGTTTTTGTGCATGTTCTACAATTCTCCACCTCGTACATCATTTGATTCACCTCAAATTTTGGACGAACACCAAGAACACCAAGAACATCTAGAGATCACCATCACCAATCCAGCCAATCCAAATACACTACACCGCCTCACACGCACTCGCCACGGATCAAGCTCACCGTAGTTCACCTCAAATCATCTCCACCTTACCCATTACGCTCAGGGCCATGCCCTCTTGGGCAAATCAACAAGAGTCGATATGAAGCAAGTCTAAGCAATGCTTAAACTTATTACTGTGACCACCTTGGTTAACATGTCCGCGGGATTCTCATTCGTGTGCACCTTCATGAGAGAAATATCACCTCCCTCTATGACATCCCGCACAAAATGATACCTGACATCAATATGCTTGGTACGAGCATGATGAACCTGATTCTTCGCCAAGTGAATTGCACTCATTGTCACACCACAAGTTCACGTTTTCTGCTCAATCCCCAAATCGTCTAGAAGACCCCACAACCACAATGCTTCCTTCACTCCCTCGCCATGGCCATGTACTTTCCAGAGAAAGTGCCATCAGTAGCTGTAACATCGATCGCCAACTAACAGGAGCTCCATGTATCTTAAATACATAACCAGTAGTAGATCGCCGTCTATCTAGATCGCCCGCATAATCAGAGTCCACAAACCCGTCAATCTGACATGTTTCTCCACCAAAACACGGACCGTATCAAGCTGTACCCTTTAAGTACTGAGGACCCACTTCCTTTGCTTCGGTCGCCTTTCCGGATTCGCCATGAATCTACACCACACTAACGCTGTGAAATATCCGAGTGTACACACCATTGCATACATTAAGCGCCAACCGCACTAGCATAGGGAACACGCTCCATGTGCCTTCTCTTCCATTGTAGTGGGAGATTGATTACCGTAAAGCCTAAAGTGTGGAGCCAATGGAGTCACCACCGACTTAGCACTTTGCATCGAACCTCGCGATCACCCGCTCTATGTAGCCCTTGACTCAAGAACAATCGTCGATTCGCGGCTCTCTTCTAATCTCCATACCCGATATTTTCCTAGCAGCACCCATGTCCTTCATCTCGAACTCTTCACCAAGTTAAGATTTCAACCTATCTATCTCCACCACGCTCTTAGAAGCAATAAGCATGTCATCCACATACAAAGAAGATAGATAAAATTACCTCCGAAGCTTCAGATGTAAACACAACAATCATGATCGCCGGAAAACCCATGCTTCAAAGATGAAGGAGTCAAATCGCTTGTACCACTGCCGGGAGATTGCTTTAATCCATACAAGGACTTCCTCAAACGACACACATGATTCTCCTTATCCTCAACCTTGTAGCCCTTAGGTTGATGCATGTAGATCTCTTCATCCAAGTCTCCGTGTAAGAAGGTGTTTTAACATCGAGTTGATCCACTCAAAATCACCATGAGCAACAATACTCAATAGCACCCGAATAGAAGTATGTTTCACCACGGAGAAAATATCTCATTGTAATCCACACCCTCTTTACGTGCAAAACCCTTAGCCACTAGCCTCGCCTTGTATCTTACACCACCGAAGCTCAAAGATCTTCCTTTCTTTTATACACCCATTTACAACCAATAGCTTTTCTTCCTACGCAATGGGACCACCTCCCATGTTTGTTCTTCCAAGAGATTCCATCTCTTCCTCCATCGCAACCAACCAACTCTCACTATCCTTGTCCCGAATAGCTTCCTTGAAGGAGACCGCTCGTCCTCCTCCACCGAGTCGTATTCAACCATATTAGCCTGCCCATAGTGCTTTAGGTTGATCACCCCACCGAAGACTGCTTGTATGCTCGCTTTGGCCTAGTGGAAGCCAAATTATCCTCGAGCTGCTGTTGTTGTAGTGCATGTGTATTTTCCTGCTGAACCTCCTCCTGCTCAAGCTCATCATCTACCTGACTTCCCACTTGAGCACGATTAGAACCTAGTTGGTCTTTAGGTTCTATTTCAATAACCGAGACTTAGAAGTCTCACCACCATAACACCATCATCCTTGGGCGCCCTAGCAATCATGGATTTCTCATCAAAGGTAACATCCCTGCTGATCACGAACTTTGAATCTTCCGTACACCAAAGGCGATAGCCTTTTACGCCCTTTGCATATCCCAAGAATATTGCCTTCTTGGCCCTCGCGTCAAGCTTTCCCTCGTTGGCGTGATAGTAGGCGGTACATCCGAAATTCGAGCCTATCATAATCTGCATGCTCACGACCACACCCTATAGGTGTATCACCATCCAATGTCGAATGTGGTGAACGGTTCACAATGTAACAAGTCAGAGCCATCGCCGCCCACCATTCGTTGCCCAATCACGCATAAGATCGCATACTCACGCCTTTTCCGGTGTTGAGTTCGATCTCTCCGCGACCCCATTCTGGCGTGGTGTAGACTGGTGTCGGTGTCGAACAATTCCCTCGATCACGAACTCCTTGAAAGCACCATCGTATACTGCTGACCGTTATCGGATCTCGGCGTCTTCAATTTCTTTCTGTCTGTTCTCAACCATTGTCCTCCACTTCTTGAATGTCTCGAACACCTCATTCTTGTGCTTCGAAAGTAAATCCAAGCATACCTAGAATAATCATCAATAAACGACATAATACCGGAACCACCCTTGAAGTTGTCCGAGCCGGACCCCAAACATCCGTGTGCACATAATCTAGTATCCCTCGCTCTTAGACTTGCTGTTGAAACTTGACCTGTGTGACTTTCCATACACACAATCCTCATAAAAATCCATGCTAGGTTCCTTCAGATTCTTCACAGACCCTCTTTACCAAGCGTAACTAGACCCTTCTCGACATATGCCCAAGCCGCTTATGCCATAACCGTGTGTGCTCACATGGGTCTCCACCACTTCCTTCCGGTTCCAACCACAGATCTCCTCCACCGCTGCACTCGAGAGTATATAGATTACCATGACGAACACCCTTCATCACTACTAAGGAACCACGAACAACCTTCTTCTCTCGTTTTCCGTCACAATCCGCAACCACCGGAGTCCAAAGCACCAACTGAGATAAGATTCTTCCGCAAGTCGGGAACATGCCTCACATCCGCCAAGGTTCGAACCACTCCATCATGCATCTTGATTTTGATATTACCTAGCCCCTTGTTTTACAAGCATGGTTATTCCCCATCAATACAGTTCCCCATCAATGCCTCAGAGGTAGTAAACCACTTCCTATTTGGACACATATGGTAAGAGCAACCGAATCAAGTATCCACTTCCGGAGATCTCCTCGCCACCCGTGACGACATAGCATTCCTTATCGCCCTTCCTCCTCAAACGTAGCTCGCTTCTTCCTTGCCCTCTCCTCTCGGTCTTGTTGTTGTTCTTCTTTCCACCTACTCTCTTATTTGGATGATCGACTTTGAAATGCCCAGCTTCACCGCGACTTGAAACATCCTTTTCCGCAAGAGGTCTTGATTTAGATCTAGACTTTCCTCCCTTGCCTTTTCCTCGCTCATTGCTCCTTCCTCTTGCAAACAATCCTGCGCTTGTTCCTTGTTATCGCCGCCATGCATGTCACTAGTTGCAATCTTCAAGATCGTCCGCTAGAAGTGCCGTTCTAGTCTCATCCATCTTCAAATTTTCTCCCACAAGCCTCGGTGTTTGCACTGTGTTCTCATAAGACTTGGCAGAGCAGTAGTAGAAGCGCTGATCCTCGTCTCCTACTTTAACATCTATGTCTTTCAAATCTGATATGATCCTATCAAACTTGTTGATGTGTTCCTGATTGATGAGCCCTCCTCCATCTTGCAAGTATACAATTTGGATTTTAAGTAGATCCGGTTAGTTAGACTCTTCGTCATGAAGGTACCCTCTAACTTCTTCCACACGCTGTACCGTTTCCTCTCCATCTACCAAGAAAGCTACATCCCTCTCGAGGCATAGGATAATCGACGCCCGTGCTTCCAGATCCAACTCCTCCCAATCCTCATCAGACATATCCTTGTTCTTCTTCTCCTTTCCATCCAAAGTCTTGTGCAATTTTTGCAAAATTAGAAAGTTTTTCATCTGCATCCTCCAATAAGAAAAATCGTTCTTCCCATTGAACTTTTCAATCTCGAATTTTCCCACTTTGGCTGATTCTACTGGTTGACGCCATCCTCTGTTTGTCTTCGTGAATCCGCTTCTCTCAGGAATCACCGAACACCCCCTCAAATTAGAAATTACACCACTTCCAATCTGAACAATAGCTCTGATACCAATTGTTGGGCGCGCGGACCGTGGAACCGTCGAGAGAAACCACCACAAACGATAGCAAAAACACAATAAAAGAGTAAAGACGAGATTTACGTGGTTCGCAAGTTGCCTACGCCCACGGGTAAGGAGGGGATTTTCACTAATAGAAAAAGAGAATACAAATTAGGATTACAAGTTCTCACAAAGAAACCCTAAAACAAACCTCTCAATCTCTCAAAGATCTCCTCTCCAAAGATGCACAAAACTCTCTCAAATGCTCCAAAACGTGCTTGAAACTTACCCTAACAATCGGGTTAGGGGTTATAAATAACCTCTAAACGAATTGGGTTTAAAACCAATTCCTAATTAGACCCGCTTTTGAACCTTGCATTAGTCGACTACAACTCATATTAGTCGACTAATGCATCAGATTAGTCGACTACAATACGCATTAGTCGACTACTCGGACCAACGCTAAATACACCGTTGTTTAAGCATAGTAGTCGACTACAACTCATATTAGTCGACTAATGCATCAGATTAGTCGACTACAATACGCATTAGTCGACTACAATACGCATTAGTCGACTACAATACGCATTAGTCGACTACAATGCCTAGTAGTCCACTCATCGAACCCGAAAACTGCTTGTGCATGTTTTGTGCATGTTCTACATGTAAAGATATTGGAGATTATTTTATAAATAAGTTTATCTATTGGCAAAATTTATATTATATAAATTATTTAATTTATATGCATAGTCGTATATTTTTCCTCACAGAAAAAGGCTCTAGATTCATCCATAGGGTGCATGATTTGTTTCTATTTACGGGTGGTTGTGGATTAGTAGTTTAGATTTTATTAGTAGTTTAGATATTTTAACTCTTTCATCTATGGTGCAAACTATCACATTCCTATCAAGGTGATTCTAATAAAAGATCCTTATTCTATTTCCAAGGACTCACTTTATATTATTTATTTAATTAGTAAGTATAAATGTAATACTTTTTTTTGAAAATAACATTACAACATTTATATTCGTACTGACTTTTGTATACTTCTCAAGATTCATGTGTGAACTACTCAATAGATTTCAACTTTTGGCAAAAATTATATCGTTGAGATTTTCACTTTTCAGTTGAGAGAGAAAATGGAAATAGGGATTGAAAGGGTGGAGGAGAGTTGTTTTTCAAAATTTGAAAACATGTAATCTCGTCTACATGAGGAGAAAGGAAGTGTCCTAATTTTCCTCGAAACCTTTAGGTCTTGTTTGGCAATGGGTTAATAGAGGGTTAAGGGATTTTATAACCTCCTTAACCCTCCAAATAACAAAATTAACACCGTGTTAATAAACCCGAAAAGAACATGTTAACTGAAAGTAAGGGTTTACTATTACTCCGAGGAGGCTTAACTAAGAGGCTAAATGAAAGTTGTTCTACCTTGTTAACTAGGGCATGCATGGTAATTTAAACTAAAGTAGATAGAAGAACCCATTATGTTAACTATAGCAATTAGAAAATATATTTTTGGGTAAAGACAAATTTTCTTCATTTACATAAAACTACCTCAAGATGTCTGTGAATAAGTTATATATATGCACTTGATTTTTAATTTTAATTTTATTTTCTAAGATTGATTCATCTTGCAAACTTTACATGTATAGGTTGTGATCAATATTCTTTTAAATGTATGGTTATTTTCATCCCATTTACTTAGAAAATATATGATATGCAATATTTATGTGAAAGAATTAGTTGACTTAATATTATAAATCTAAATATATATTGATGTTGATGAATGAGTTTATACTAATCAATACATTTGTTGTAATATTCTGGCTTAGTGACAAATTTTGAAATTTCAATATATCAGTCTTAGTGTTCACCAGAAATTTATGTATTTATTGTTCGGTTGATTTTTTTGGTATTTGTTGAATTTAATTATAAAAGTTTATATGTTCACAACAATACTCACCGAGGTGTATGAAATATTATATTCTGCTAATTTTACTTAATTTCTATTTTGCTTCTCAATAATTATTTATTTAAATATTATGTCGATTGCATTATTTTTATAATTCATATGCGTACAAATCAATTTCAATCTATTTTTCTTAAAATAGTTATTATTTTCTACTTAATTACAACAAGGTTAAAGTTGGGATTTAAAAGAAATAGAGAATTAACTCTCTAACCAATCTTTATTTGCCAAACATAAAAACTTAATCACTTATCTTGTCTATCGAATCCAAATGAAATTAAGTTATTTTAACCGTGAGGGGTTAACTAAATTACTCCTTCTACTTAATCATTCTCTCTTAACCTTTTGCCAAATGGCACCTTAAAAATTTTGGGGAGTAATTTTAAATTTTGGAGATTAGGGGACTAATTTCAAATTTTGAAAGATTTGTGAGACTAATATCAGAAAATCCTTCCTCTTTTACTACATTCAAGTTTTCCTGGAAATCTACACAAAAGTCCTAAATCATGAAAAGCTTTAAAAAATTACGGAACAGTTAGAGAAGCAGATAGAAAACATTATTAAGTACAGTGAAATTAGGCTTCACAAGTTCTCTTTATAAGGATTTGTGCCTATTTGTCTTGTATCTTAGTTTTATAATTGATTTGTAGTAATAATTGATCAATATGATAATATTTATGGTTCGGGCATGGCACTCATGATTTGATTCAATCATCCCTAAAAGATGTGTTTGGATACCATGATGATTCTTGTATGGTGTTTTCAAAATACCTTGGTGTTTTTCTCCAAAACTATTTTCAAAACACCATGATAAGTGTTTTGGTCAACAATAGTTTGATCTTTTATAACATTAATATTAATCATATTATTAATATATTAAATATTAATTATAATATAAACTTTTAAATTAATATATTCTAATATTATATATATAATAAACATATTATAATATTATATATAAGTAATATATTATAATATTATATACATTACATATTTATAATATATATTATATTATAACACTTAAATGTTACTTTCAAATATTAATATATTTAATTATTTTTATATAAATATGCTATTGTTACTAATAATAATGTATTAACATTTTCTTTTTATAATATAATATAATATTATATTATTTTATTAAGATACTATTATTATTATTATATTAATATTTTCTATGGTATATGTAATTTATCATTAATAAGTTTATACTTTATAATATATAATTATTTTGTCATCATTTATAATTTATTATATTTTTACTTTAGAAAATATATTATGAATATATTGAATATATTAATATTTAATCTTTTATTCTTAGAGGAGTTATTATTTTATTCTTAAATATTATTATTACATAACATGTTAAATTTTTAATGTATTATATAATGTATTACTCAAAGATTATTAATATATTCTATTAATTAAATAATATAATAGAACAATTTTTTGTTATATAATTCAATACTATATCATTACTATAGGATTATTTATTATCAATTTATTTTCTTTTATTATTATTTACTCTTAATTTAATATATTATGTTAATAATAATATTATATGTATTATTAATTAACCATATTAAATATAGTAATGGGTATATTAGAAAACTAATATTATAATATAATATATTTAAATAATATAATATAATATATATTATATTATATCATGTTATGTTATGTAATAATATATATATATATATTATATATATATATATATATATATATATATATATATATATATATATATATATATATATATATATATATATATATATATATATATATATATATATATATATATATATATATATATATATATATATATATATATATATATATATATAACTAATATATATGATATATGGAATATAATTACTATATTATATTATATTATATTGAATTAATTATATTATATTTTTATATATATTAAACATATTGTTAATACACTATATTAGATATTATATTACCAAACCTGATACACCTTGAAACTCAAAACATAAATACCAAACTTGAAATACCTTTTAGTATTTTGAAATAAGTGTTGTGTTTTTATTTTGAATATTGTAGCTTAACAAAAACACCATGGTTTCCAAACACATGGTGTTTTGTTTTAGCAAAACACCATGGAAACACTAAAACATCATGGTATCCAAACGATCCTAAACTATTCTAGGATGCACTCGAGATAGTGTTATAGAAATTGCCAAAATGAGTGGGGCTCAGCCTTGTAGTAAATCACTAACTTCGGACTAATCAACATTTAGTGCTTTAGAGTTGAATTTTGGGTTGGCACTCTTTTCAAGATAGTCCTCCATGATATGTGACGACTAGTCGCATGATTGCCGAAGTGGATGCACATGTGGTAGATTCATCAGTTCAAATGACAAAGATTCTATACAATAACAATAACCAATAACTTTGGGAGATTGTCCACCATTGATACAATAACTTAGGGTTATTGTTATTGTATAGAATCCAGCTTTGTCATTTGAACTGGTGGCAAGGGTGGAGCTAGGGGCGAGAGTGGCCCGCCCTCCTCGACTTTTGGCTATTAATAAGCATATTAGTCCTTACATATTTCACATATTGAGATTACTCCCTCTACTCACCAAATTTGTCGCTTGATACTTCAACTCTTAGGTAGTTTTAGATTAATTCAATTAATAGCTACAATTATTCTTAATTGGAGGGACTAATTTCAAAATTCTTAACTGGAGGGACTAATTTCAAAATAGCTTAGTATCAATTTCAAATATTTGAGGGACTTTTTCAAAATATGAAAGATTTAATGGGCTAATATTGAAAAAAACTATTTCAAATTAATCTCCAATGAACTCATTTCTTGGGTGTTGTGAGTTTATATTTTGGTCAAGAGTGCTGGAATTCCAATTTTCATGATTAGCATTTGAAAGTTATCTTCATTCCATGTTTCTTTTATTAGAAGTTGTAGCAATCTGTAATGAGTTTCTATTTATGATTTTCATGTAAATTGTTTTACACTTAATAATAGTACTATGAGGTGAGGTTATATTTTCATATGGTTTTTACATTTTATGTTGGAATTGTGAGTACAGCTTCTTCCAATTTCATTAAGTTTTAAATGAAGAAATAATTTGTGAAATTGTATTATTTATAAAATATTGTCAATCTATTAGGTGTTTAAAAGCATCAGAATTTGAAGTTTATGATTAAGAAAAATCAACTACAATTAGTACATTAAGAAAAAGACTTCAGAAAATTGAGTGCCGATTCATGATGGCCAAATATGTTGAAATGATTCGAGAATTCATGAATTTTTTTTAAAACTACTAACCTAGGTTATTTTGTTACCTACTTACATATGTATGAAAATTTATTATGTAATCGTCATATTTTATCGCTTGTTGAGTAATGTGGTAGCATAGTTGTACTTTGGCCCCTTGAAAAAAATCTTGACTCGCCATTGATGGTGGAATCTTGCCACATGTGCATCTAGCTCGGCAATTGATACTGTGGTCTAGAATAGATCAGTCTCCGTCCAATCGGACAATGATCTTGGCTCGTCAAATAATTCTACACATGAGCACGAAACGAGTTACTAATATCAGTTGCATGTACAACCCCTAGCTTAAGTTTTCAGCAAAACTATCCATTTGTATCATGTTACTTGTGTTAGAGTAATCCTACAAAGTTGTAAAATCACATGGTGAATTAAAGTGCATTGGAATTCAAATTGACCAAAACAATTACCAGATGTTGTCAAAGCCACGCAACGTTAGTTGTGGGTGACTGGTCTTAACCCAATTCTTCCCACTTCACCTTTTCATTTGCATGTGGTTTGTGTCATATATGTTTAGGGAGAGATCAGGCAAAATAAAATATAATTTCAGTTATTTGCATATATATATCTTTTAAATCATAGGTATTTGTAAAACACCCCAAATCTTAATATTTGCAAAACTATCCATCAAACCATCAACTTTGAAAAATACCCCTAAGATCAACATATTATAAACTTGGTGCTAAGATTTTAACTATTTTGTTGATAATTTTACATTAGGATTAAAATTAGTTTATCAAAGTTGATGATTAATTGTTTTGAGGATAATTTTTCTCAAAATTGATGATTTGATGGATAGTTTTACAAATACTAAGAATTGAAGAGTATTTTTGTAAATAACCATGATTTAAGGGTTTATATGCAAGTAACCCTATAATATAATATATAAGAAGAGAGAGATCAATATAAAGAAGCAAGCAAGTAAAAATTTTATTGCTCTCTGGCACTTTTCCTGTAACTTATTCACGGGTATATAGAAGGTTGAACGGTAATTTTTTATATAATTTTTAACTATCCACGCAATGCATTACATCAATACAATGGAGATTATTATTCAATCCCCAACCAATTCATAGATAGGACCCGTTCCAAATAGATTCCTATATCATGAATGCGATCTAAGATATTTTGTAGCTCTCTCTCTCTCTCTCTCTCTCTCTCTATATATATATATATATATATATATATATATATATATATATATATATATATATATATATATATATATATATATATATATATATATATATATATATATATATATACTTATACTTCCTTTAAAACACGAGTTCGAAAAATCTTTTCATGGCCAATATTACCCTTGATCCTTTTGAATATTACATTGTTATCCTATTTTAATTAATATATTTAATGAGTCATCAATCCACAAATTAACTATCTATCTAATTAGCCGTGACTCTCAAGTAGCACAATAACTAGGATAAACCAATAATTAAAGAGATTTACCTTTAAACTACTTTTGAATACAAAGCAACATAGACAAAATATTACCCTTGATCCTTTTGGATATTATATTGTTATCCTATTTTAATTAATATATTTAATGAGTCATCAATCCATAAATTAACTATCTATCTAATTAGCCGTGACCCTCAAGTAGCACAATAACTAAAGGGATTTAGGATGCGCTTATTCAAAACTAGGTAGTAGGATAAACCAGTAATTAAAGAGATTTATCTTTGAATTACTTTTGAATACAAAGCAATGTAGACAAGTGTTCAACAGCTCTCCATCTTTGATGACTAAATTACATAAAACCCCTCTTGAAATTCCTTTTGCATGTAACCCCTATCCATAATAATAAACCTCAATTACAATCTTCTCAAACTAATTGCCTCAATCATGTGATGCGACCCTATTCTCTATTATAACTAGTTTATCCAAAAGTAATTTTTAAAATATTTGGTATAGGGTATATAATTATACTTTTACTTGAAAATACATCCACATAGGTTATAATTACTATAAATTATAGTTATTACTTTTGTTATGAAATTATATAACTATATAATTATGTATCCTATTATTTATGAGTCTAAGTTAAAACAACTCAAATATGGGTTTTCTTATTACAACTTAATAGATTTGAGGGTTCAATTTATAAATATAAAGAGTTTGGGGTCTACAGTATAGAATTAACAAAGATTGGAGCATAATATGACAAAACCCTTTTAAATTTTTTATACAAGCCCTTAATATTATACAAAAAGAAAAAAAATTTGAAAAATAATATATACTCAAAATATATTCGCAAGACTGCCCGACACTGGATTCTTTACAAAGATAATACCACCAATTTCCATTGACAATCTTTGTTTTAATGATTTTGGGTAAATTACAAATAAACCCCTTGTAGTATCAACCAATTGTGAATAGACTCCATGTAGTTCTATTTGTGCAAATAGACCCGTGTACTATTGGCCCAAAAAAAAATACACACCCTTTGTGAATTTTTAAACTTTTTAAAGGTAAAAAATTAGCAAATTATGGGGTGGTGGGTGGGTGGGTTTATCCTCACCAATACAACTGTAAGTGGTTTATCTGACTCCTCAAACCCTTTTTAATGATTTCAAGAGTAAAACCCCAAAGGGGGTCTATTCGCACAAATGGACCTAAGGTGGCTATTCTCGTTGGGTATACAATGTGGCATCTATGCAAGTAACCCATTTAAATAATATAAAATTATGAAACTAGATCATCATATCCACAAGGCACAAGCATTGTTTCAGCGGTCAATGAAGCAAGAAATAATATTTTTATCTATAAAACTATTCGTAATTATGTTACTATTTCTAAGTTATATGTAACTTTAACTTTAGAGGATGTCATTTGTCCAAAAAGAAAAAAGAATTTTTTAGAAGATGTCTATAAAAAACTAAAACTGCGTGATATTTAACTACGGCACGACGCTGTCCTAACTAGTATATATACATATATGGGGAACTATGGTTCTAAAGTGGCTCCTTAGATTGCATCTAAGAATGCTTTACATGGCAACATCTCATCTATAGATCAAATAGTCAATCTTTGTGAAGACTTTTTAACTCAAAAATCTTTCCGAGAGGATCCAATTTCTTTCTTGCTTTCTATCTCCCCTGATGATGAACCCATCTTCTTCATTGCTTTTCTCTTTGTTTGATGAACCCATCTTTCATTTTCTTTTCTGTTTAATCGAACTTAATTTCTTACGACTGTTTATCTCTGCTGGTTATGCATTTCCAGACTGGCGCAGGGCTTGAGCGATTGCTTCCGCTTTATCCTGTGACCTTTAATCATGGATCTTGATTATGATTTGATCGAGAGTTTTTCCTTTAATCTTTCATATTCTTTACTTTCTTCGACCGGATTTTTCCGAGTTTTAACTGATGGCATTTTTGCTTTTTCCTTGGATCCAGCAAATGCCATTCATCTGCCGCAATTTCTTCTCTAACCTGACTAATTCCTAATTTTGCCACCCCCACATGGACCATCCCAAACCGCGGACTAGCAGGCGCCCGACAAGCCCTCCCTCAACTTTGGCCATTCGAACTACCCTCCCCTCCCTTAACAAACAATCCTTTTCTAAGCAATTTCAACTTTTTTTTGGGTTTTTTTTCTTGAATTGTGAGCGGTATTTGCAATTGAGTATTTTGGAAATTTGATAATATTGATAAAGAGAATTTTGGAATTTTGATGTAATTAGTGAGGTATTGTGATTTGAATTTGATGAGGACTTATTTGATGCTAATTTGATTTATTTTGTTATAATGTTGTATTTTACATCAAGTTTATTTTTTTGAAATGATGTAAATTTGATGTATTACGTATCAAATATTGAGAAAGTTGTTCACTATTAAGTTTGTAGGTTTTTTTTTGGTGTAGACTAAGGGATTTAGTCCCGTGCATTTTACAGATCCTTGTGTGAAATGCATGGGACTAAGTCCCTTGCTTTTTTTTATTTTTATTATGTGTGTAGAAGGTAGTAGTATATTTTACAAGATAGAATCACATACAACCATCAACATAGAACTATTACTCCATATAGCCACGAATAAATTCCATACAACCATATAACTTAAACTATACATCATTTAATTTATACAACTACATATTTAATCCATATATATAAAATCCACATTACAAAAACTTAACCCCAATAGATAAAATACAAGTTAAACCAACAACCAAAACACAACCTAAACCAAATAGAAAATAATTGTGGATCGAGAATTAGTTCATACAACATATAGAACAAAATCTACTTCAAAGAACTAATCCATACAACCACATTATCAACTCACAAACTTAAGGTCCATGTAACCACACTAATGATGGTTTTCCATTCCCGTTACCATTAGTGATAGGAATTTTCTGTTGTTACTATAAAATGACGGTTTTTCATTCCCATTGTTGTAGTGTAATGATGGTTTTTCACTCCCTTTGTTATTGTGTAACAACGGGTGACAACCCCGTCATTGAAGACAAACTAATGACGGTTTGACACCATCGTAAAAGTCCTCATGGTGGGTAATTAGTAGCCCATCAACGATAGTGCGTTCCCTTTGTTGATGTACTAAATACGGTTTACAAAACCATCATTCAAGTCTAGAAATTACTAATACACATGAATGATAAATTTTCCATTCATAGGCTAATATCGTAGAAATCCATCATATTATTCTCAACTCGACAATAAGATTCACAACACAAATATATTAAAAATACCCAATAGTATAGTAAAGGAAAACAAAAATTCCATTCATTAATAACATCAATAAATAAAATTCCATCATCCTAAAATATTTAATACTAACAACAAGAGTTAATATCCCAATTATTTCCAAAGAAAAATTGAAATTGTCTAAAGAAAAATAAAATAAAAGTCCGGAAAGACACATCCTTTCATCTCTAATCAATGTCAAAAGAAGTCTCAAGCCCTCTCTTAATCTTCAATAGCTTGAAAACACATAATTAAGAAATATCAATTAAACAAATATCTCTTATTAAGTAAAAATCACATTTTCTTCTGTACAAGTAGTCAATCATAAAAGTATATAAGAGATTTTATAGAAATAATTATCTACTCCTCCACATCTTCTCGAAGTTTGAGGAGTCGGCATTAGATTGTTGCCTAAAAAGTTCATGCATAACTTTCACTTGTGACTCTAAGTCGACATCCTTTGTTATTGTTATTATTGTTCCTGCTCATCTAAGCTTGTTGAAGCAATTGGTTTTTTTCTTTTCTTCTATAACCTATGTTTCCGGATCGATTGACTAGGAGCGGTCCTCTCAAGTCCTTCAACGTAGTCCCGCCATCAAATACAGTGATGTGACCATGAGGTTGCTTCCCCAAAATTTTCTCAATCTTGTTTGACTTGAATGATTTTATCCTATAAAAATTAAATTCATGTCAGTACTATATAAAGCATCATTATTAAATTTAAATATATGTTCTACTTACATATTTATCTTGATCCCTAGCATCTAGTGTTTCATTAGCTTTCTTTTGGGTTTCATGAAATATTTTTGCCACATCGGGTGGATTTCCTAACTTGCCACGCTTATTTAAATATTAAATAAAAATGTTTACAACATCAAACTAAAAAACCAAGTAGTTTTAAATAAATAGGAAATTAGTTTTGAGCGTAGACCAGTTCTCATGCAATTTATCTAAAGGGTTTACTGCCCATGTGGTGTAGCATCTTTTTTTTACCTCTGTTAAGTGTATTTTGTTGGCTTTTTCTATACATCAAGTTTAAAAAAGAATTTTGATAATCCAATAATATACGAACAAAGTAAATAAAATTAGGAGATCAATACCTGAAATTTTGAGCAAAATGTTCCTTAACTAGCCAATCTCAGTTGTCATCACTCACTCCTACCGGTTTATTTCTAACCGCAACTTGCAATGATTTTTCTTTCACATATTTTTTATGCATCTCACCACATCACTTATTCCACAAATCGCGCAAGTATCCCATTATTGAATCTCGCTTATGCTCCTTGTCCTCGGCATCAAATTTATCCTACATCAAATTTGAATCAGAATTTTAATTTATAAGAATTAAAGACCAATTGAAAAAAATAATTTTCAAAATACCATAACCAAGGTTTTAACTATCGATATCGGGAAATATCGGATGGCCAAAATTCATATCGATTGTGGATATCGGAAAATATCTGGATATGTAATAAATATCGAAATGCAATAATGATATTTGCATGTATAGTATAATGCACTAAAATGTAATCTCAGATACTTAATAAAATTTAAGAATATAAAATGTAAATAGTATATGTTTAGGATCACTAATCAACATTATAAAACAAAAAACAGTAAATCAACATTACAACATTTTGTCCGATTTTTTAGGCTTAAAATGTCATTTCATATAATGGGAAAGTCATGATATGTCACCCAAAATTGCCAAACAAGATGTATTGTATTAGAACAAGTGATATAAAAGGATATATCACCAACATATCGGCTTATTATCGACTATATCAGGATATATCACCCAAAATAGCCAAAAGTGGTAAAAGATATTTAGAGACCATATCGGTTGTGGCAAGCCCTCAAAAGGATATATCGATGGATATATCGGCCATATCGGGATATTTAAAATAATGATCTGTAATGGATGCCCACATATAATCTTTATTTTGTTGGTATTTTGGCCCATTCTCCACAGCTACTAGGCAAATATTTCTATCACAAATAATAATGCCAAGATATCATGAAAATTTTGGTTCAATAGCTCTATTCGATAAAAGTAACCATCTTTCCCTCCTTGCGATAAATTATTCAACTTTGGACACTTATTACTATCACGCGGTGGATTTTTCTTCTTTGAGGAGTATTAACTCGCATACCTCATTTCATATGTTAGAATCAAGACATCGTGAAAAATAAATTGATAAAAATATACCTTCTTGTAATTAATAAAAATATACCTTCTATCAAGATTCATTTGGTATTAGGTCATCATTTTGCACTCAATCATTATTTGATTTTGTAAAATTGAGCAATTATTAATCCACATAGAAAATAAATTGAAAGGTAAAAGAGATAATAATAATTTTAAGTCCTATAAACCTCTGAAACATCATTCTCTTTATTGTTAGTATTTCCACTTCTCTCATGCATTTTGTACAAAATTCTCCTCTTCAAAGTTTTTTCAATCAATGCCAAAATTTGCAACCATATTTTGATCTTGTATTGGATTTTGAATATTCAAAGCCTTGTTAAGAAAAGTACGGTTGTTCCCACTTAATAAATTTCTTGCAATTAATTGAAGTCACTTTTTAATATCCTCGTGCTAGAAATTGTGCCTTTTTCTTTGGATGTGACTTTTGGTTCTCATTTTTCTCGCTATGAAAAGTGTAGGCATAAAAATTGCTTATCGCACTGAACGAAAACTCGTGACGATGGGTTGACAACCGACGATCCATTCGACAAACCGACGCCGCGAAAATGCATCACGCAAAACGCCAGAGAGCGAAGTCGACGAGCACATGAAGTGAGTCGGCAAGACGCACGAGCCAATGAAACGACGCGTCGAAGTTGATTAAACTCAAACGCCGATGAGACGGAATCAACCGCATTTAGTCCGTCGATGCAAACGAGCCGCCCGAGCTCAAAGTTGATCGGACACTAACTCAAACCCAATGGCGACATCACCGAGCAAAACTAAGCCCGGAAGACCGAAAGAGTCGACGGAAACTAACGAAGAATCGACGGAGAAACGGCAACAAATGGAAAAAAGCGACAGGCGACACCTCCTACCAATGGTTAGGTGGCTCTACCACTTTGCCGAGCCACCCTACCAACTTGGCCGAGGTGCCCGCCAAGTAGTCAGGGTGGCTCGGCCACCATGGCCGAGCCACCTCGCCACCTGTCGAGGGCTGCCAGTGGCCGAGCCACTTGGTCACAAGACATCCCCTTTGTATAAATAGGGGGTCTTGAAGGTGAGAGGGCTTGGATTTGGGGATTTCAAGGCTCCTGAGGCTTGGATTTTGGTGATTTGGAAGAGCTCTGACTTAGAATTCTTGGAGATCTACTGAGTAACGGGCGACGGTTCCTAGCACCAAGCAGCTCAAGTCCAACGACGCCGATCTATAAGCAAAGGTAACCGAATTCGGTCGAACCATGATACCCTCTAGATTAAGCTTCGCCTTAATCTCGTGGATAGCGCTGTGATTTCTCCTAGTAGATCTCACCCGCCGCGATCCTCCTTCCTTCGGAGTGTGATCCTCAGCGCTTCGTTTCTTCTCGTGAAACGAGCCCTTTACATCCAGTTCCTCCAACCCGGTCTCTACCGATCGAATTGCGCGGTGGTCCACCGGACACAAAAGTCCCCCGACGTGCAAAGAACTCCACGCAAGTGACCTCGACATAACAGATCCTCGTGTTTGTTTAGGAAGAAGTCGCAATCTTTTTTGATTGTATACTTTAAAATAAAAGGTACTTTTTGAATTTTGTTGTAGGCAAAAGAAGCCGTAAACAAATTCAAATCAATGACAATCATCCCGACTTTTACCGCCAACAAGCCGGGCGACCACAGGGAGCCACCGCCTCGATCGGAGGTCGCCGTACGCAACCGCGGATCCCTATCCCGGAAGAAGAGGTCGAAGTTCGAAGCACGAGAGAAGTTCGAGGAGTACTGCCCTCACCCTCCTCCGAGATCCGCCTCCCCGGCCAAGAAGGTCTCCACGCAAGGAGAACCCGATGGGCCTCCGATGTAGAGCCCCGTGATCGAAGTTCAACCTCAAGGCCAGCAGCCGAAATCTCTCGGCCGAAGTCCAGATGGTGCCCGAGATGAACGCCGACGATGCGCCGGGCCTCCAAGCGAAGCCGCCAAAGGCGACAAAGCATGGCGCAAGCTTGCCAAAGCCATGCAATCCATGGATGGGGTCCGCACGGCCGGATCTAAGATCCAAACTCACGCAGGCTTCACCAAGTGATCGACGGTTTACCCAAGCCGCCAACCAACGAGTGGGTCCGTGTCAAACGGAACCGCTCCACACTTCGTGAGCGCGATCCGGAGCGCCAAGACTCCTTGCGCAAGCACGAAGCTTTGGTGCAACAGCTCGGAGTTAAAGAAGGAAGTGGCAAAGAAGCCACCAACGCATCACCAGGTTTGGCGCCCAAGTCTAGTGGTGCCCCAACCTCGCTTGCCCACACTCCCGCCTCGGCGCTAAGCCGAAGGATACAGCGCTAAAATCCAACGCCAAAGCCCAAGATGACAACGCTCAAAGACAAAGGCGCTCAGATCAATCAGCGGTGAAACCAACTCCCGCCACCACTACCAAACCGACTATCAAGGATCGCCTTGGTCCTCGAGAGAATCACGGGTCACTCATGCAGAGGTCGCACTGCTCCAACAAGGACAAGAAGATTCCTATAGCCTCCCTATCGGACTGAAAATCGGTCCGAGAGTCTCCGAGACTTCGCGACTCACATCGGCGAAAGTCTAGGCAGTCACTTTCGGAAGTTTCGGGTTGATCCGCCCTCGGAAGGAGACGCTTCATCCGATGAGGAGGACGTTATACCCGAAGATCACGCCGACATACGGCAGTTGCTCCGCACACACCGATGAGTCGTACTACCGCGGTAAGAGGTACGAAAATCTCGCGGACCCCAAATTGGCGCATCATGCTTGTGCTCCAAGCTCATTAAGACGATGCTCTCGAGTGCAATTGCCATCAAGAAGCTCCGTAAAGGGTGTCGGCCTTCCGAGACTCACCACGAGATGCCGAGACCTAGGACAAGGCGATTCCGCAAAAGGATGATCTCCGAGAGGGTGAGCTGCCGAGGTCACTAATATGACCAGAAAGAATCATCGCCACGGGCTATTCCCAACAAGATCGCAACGCTAACTCGCTTATGTCCCGACTATCCGACGGTCCGATAATGATAAGCTTCGGGTTACCCGCGATGATGCCGATATTGGCTCCGCAATCGCTCTCGATCATATCAGATCTAGCGGGGAGCCCCAAGAAACACTTATGATCAGCAGCATCAAGTGGCCAAAATGCTAGACGCGCTGAATAAACAACGGAAAACTTCAAGTTAGAGATGGAGTTGGCCATGCGCACGATGAGAGAAATGCACGCACCAACGCATCCAAGCCCGACAAAACATCAAGGTGAATCGAAGCCGGCCAACGCCGATGAAGATGATAGCGATTCGGATCGAGGAAGCACCGAAGATGATAACCCCCGAACCACGCTGACACTGTTGCTCAAGAGAGCGCAGAAGATCAAAGATTTGGAGAGCAAAATCAA
Organism: Asparagus setaceus; assembly: GCA_012295165.1. Lineage (NCBI taxonomy): Eukaryota > Viridiplantae > Streptophyta > Magnoliopsida > Asparagales > Asparagaceae > Asparagus > Asparagus setaceus. Next base: position 13,719 of record WHSE01000051.1, on the reverse strand, counting down.
CTCATTGATTTCGCCAAGAAGTAAAGAAGACGGGTATTCCTTGCCCATACCCGAGGGAGTGGGAATCAATCTCGCACCGGCCAAAGTTTAACTTAATAAACTTCACACCATTTGACGGAAGGGTTCCGACGCAAGACTTGATTTATTTCAAGTCACACCTCGGAGTTATTTCTCGCAACGAACCCTTGATGGTTCGGTCATTCGCTGGCACCCTTCGTACGCCTTCGAATGGTACCGCCTCAAGCCGGGAGCATTCACATACCGACGACATGGAGTCTAGCTTCCTTACCAATTTTGATGACGATACCGAGGTATCGATCGACGCTGCTCGACGAGAAGCGTAAAGACGGAGAAACCGTGGACATCTTTGTTAAACGATTCTGAACAAGGCAATGAACCGCCGATCCAATAACGAGGAGTTCATCCTCCAAACCTCGCCAAAGAACTTATCAATAGATGTGCTTGAAGCAATGGGTACAGACCATCGATAACGCGGAAGGACTTGAAGGTTCGTGGAGAGCAAGCCGAGAGATTCCTCAAAAGGAAAAAGGCGAGAGGGTCACCGACAACCGAAGCCCGCGTAACTTTGTCCCACGGCAAAGGAAAGAGCAAGCCAAGACGGCAACCAAACGTCCAACTCAACCCCAAAGAAGAAGAAGAAGAAGAAGAAGAATAGCCGGCCGCGAACAGACAAATAACGTGGCAACCCGGGCCACAAAACAAAGTGTCTTAGAGCCGAGATTCCCAAGTCCTATTCCAGTGGACTAACGAGATTCCCGGTCTTTTCAAATATCTTGTGGAAAATAACAAGATCAAGCTCCTCCCGATTGAATCAAGAGGAGGCGATGAACACTAATGACCCAAGATATCGTATGCACCATAGGGCGCTTCATCACCCCACTAACTCGCTTCACTTTAAGGACAAAATCCGTGCTTTAATTGATGTAGGGTCATTACTATGAAGCCGCCCAAAGAAAAGAAGGTCTGAGCTAATGCGTATCCATAAGTTTCGGTCGGTGCCGCTGACATGGTTTGAACCCCGAACCGCTGGTCAAAGTTGCGTTGAAGACGGTGAATGACGACCGCACAAGCAACCGTAAAGGACTTGTATCGTGATATACCGAATGGCTAAGTCTTGTGGGTCCACCCGCACTTACCGAAGACGAGCAATGGGTAGCCTCTTCTTCAAGAAAAGCCGGGCGTAGGGAAAGGCATGTCATGCTACTTCCGCACTCGAGGGAGACGATGAACAGTGGTAACATTCCACCGTCCGGCGGGGAACCTCGAAGCCCACGCCACCAGAGTGGACACGAGTACAAGTACAAGTACCCAAGTCCCCGACCCTAATGCCAAGACGCCTCGAGCGGGGTACCAACAAATCCCCACTCATTGCAGAAAGCAACAGCCAGGAAGCCAAAGAAGCTACAGCAGCACCGCGATGAAGTTCAACTCCGGCAGCCTCGATTCAGCCTGATTGAAGAGATAAACCGAACTCGAACTCTCCATACCGCTTTGTCATGGCCCACATTAGCCAATATCCCCGCAGGATCATTTCTATGAGTCACATGTTATCGAAAGAGACGAGAAGCTCTTCAAGAAGCCCTCGCCGATTCAGAAGTCTTCCTCACCCAGATTAGGCCGAGTCCAGAAGAGTCGCCCAACAATGCAACCTTGCGACTAAGCACTTCCCCTGCATCACCTTTACAAAGGAGGATATGCAGACGAGGAATTCCAAGCACGATAGGCCGCTATACTTCACCGGGTATATTGGCTCTAGTGAAGTTAACCGGATCCAAGTCGATCCGGTTCCGCCATGAGCATCATGCCCTCAGGCCATGTATCACCTTGGAATCCCCTCCAAGAACAAGGCCAACAGCACGAATCTACGGTTTAACACCGGTCTCGCCACTTGGTAAAATCCGGATAAAGTGCCAAATGGGAGACTTAAAGTCCAAGTCACCGCTATGTGATTGATGCGTAGACTTCCTATAACTTACCTGGGTCGACCTTGGATCCACTGAATGTTATAGTCCCATCTACTCTTCATCGCTGTCTCAAATATGTAGACCTAATAATGAGGTCAAGACGGTGGTCGCGACAAACAACCGCTTAGGGATGGAGAATTATTTCACGATTCTCTCCTCTACGGAATGAGTCCAAATCAATCATCGCCCAAGGTACGGACATGCGTGAAGAAGCCGACACCAAACCGGCTTGGTTATAGTGGAGGTTTTGTTTTAAATGACATTGTACCCCTTGTAATCAATCTTGACGATGAAGAATCGCCGATGAACATTGTAATTGGCAAATTGCCGATGAATCAATAAATGACGATTTAGAGTATCCTTTATCTTTGAATGATGTGATAACAGATTATACAATGATCCGAAGTTGCACTGCCAACTCGATCATCTTGCTTCACACAAAAGCAGCCCGGATTCCTTTGGGACAACACTTGTCATCCCCTAAGATCAAGTAGTGAAAAAGACTTGGTTTACTAAAGGAGATGCGCCCAACGTAATCATTTCTTTGAAGAAGGTGAAGATGACAATGGGCCTATCCTCCACACATTCGATATAGTCCAAACACGGGTATCATGAAAAGATGGGGTATGACTTGACACGAGGGAAGGTCTATGTTTCTGACGAGGCCCTCGAACCCTCCTAAAGCTGCATATGTCCCAAGAGGAAAGCCGATAATTACTATGCATTTAGAAGGATTGGGATACTAATCCTCCTCGAAGATGAATGCTCGTGGTCGATTGATAATAATCCACCCGGTGAGGGAGACTCGACATTCGCCTGACTCTTCACTGGGATTCGACACCCCAGAAGCTTCAGGCCTGATGTCTAATATGGCCACGATCGATCCCCGCTACGTTGAGGGTGATGAAGATATGCCAACATGGGAAGACCCATGGATCCATCAACTCGTAGAGCAGCTTTGGGATAGGTTCAACAAAGAGAACCCCCACTAAGGATGAGGTAGTCCAAATATGGGTGATGAAGAGCATCCTAAACTCATAAACATCGCTAATACTCTCTCTGAAGAAAAGGAAGAGTTGATTGCCCTAATCGTGGAGTATATCGATGTATTCGCCTACGAGGACATGCCAGACTCGACCCTAATGTGGCAACACATCGCTCAACATCAAGGCGATGTCAAACCCGCCAAGCAACAAAGAAGACGGTTTCGGCCCACAAATATTGGAGGCAATTGTTGACGGCGAAGAAACTCATAGAATCGGATTCGCCGAGGAAATTCAACATCCGGATTGGGTGGCTAATATAGTCCCTGGCCATGAAGAAGAATGGTTCGATTAGGACTGCGGTTTCATACAGAGACCTAAACGCCGCTGCCCAAAGGATGATTTCCGCCAATCACCGACGCCATAGTTGACAATACATGTGGATTCGAGATGTCCTTATGGATGGCTTTTCGGTACAACCAAATCAAGATGCACCCGATGACGCCAAACACACATAAGCTCGTAATTCCATCGGCATATATTGCTACACGGTCATGCCGCTCGCCTCAAAAATGCCATACCACATACCGAAAGCAATGACGGAGATTTTCCAGATCATCTTCGAAAACGGTCGAATGCTACGCCGACGATTTGGTCGTGAAAAGCCGACACAAAGGAGATCACATCAAAGATCTTAGAACGGTATTCGAGCTCATGCTAACTCATCGCCTAAAGATGAATCCCCGCCAAATCCTTCCTTGGGATGTCTAGTGGCAAGTTCCTGGCTTTGTCGCCACAAATAAGGGAATCCACGCCGATCCCGACAAAGTGAAGGCATTCAAGAGTTGCAACCTCCGAGAAATCCGAGAGAACTCGTGGGGTTACAAGGACGACATGACATCCGACGGTTCATATCGAACCTATCCGAAATGCCACCGCTCTCCAAGTTGAACAAGAAGGGCGGTCATATTTGGGACGACGCCGAAGGCATTCAAGAGATCAAGTCAGATTCGCTAAACCTCCCGTTTTGTTGCACCGCGTCGGAAAACCGCTTTTGATCTACGCCAAGGCAACGGATCACTCGTTAAGCGCTTTACTCGCAAGCAAGACGACGACAGCCGTCACGAATCAGCAAGCAGTATTACCCGAGTCTAACATTAGTCGGTGCCGAACTCGATATCCAATGGTCGGTAGAAGCAAGGCCTTGCATTAGTGTTCGCGATTCAAAAATGCGCACTATTTAGCCTGGACAGACGATTTATGTTATCTCTAACGTAAACCGATCCGATATTTATGACCCACCGCCTCATGAGTTGGCGCTTAGCGAATGGGCCTCTTGTCTCAATATGACTTGTATTTCAAACAACAAGTCACCAAAGGACAAGCGATTTAGATCTCTTGGTCGCCTACCGACAACGGATGCGCTTGAGCTATATGATGATCTTCCTGATGAAGTTCAAGAAGTCAACACTACATCGCACCAACAAATATGGCGATTGTATTTTGACGGAGCCTCTCGAGCTACCAATGGCAAGTGCCCTGATGTTCTAAGATTTCACGAGTCGGGTTGTCTTAGTTTCGAAATCATGTCATGCCCTCGTATTCATCTCATCGAACCTTGTCTAATAATGTAGCCAATACAATGCGCTACTTATTGGACTTAGTTTCGCCAAGGAGTCGGGGTCAATATCTCGGCGCATGGCGACCGCAATTGATAGTTAAGGTGTTCGTGGTGACTACGGTCGTGAACCCCGATCTAGTCCCCTATCATCGTAGCCGTGGAAATGGCGCATCGCTCAAGAATTCTTCATCGAATATATCCCGCCTAACGCCATGTGACGCGACCGGCGGCGGCAGAAGTCGTCGCTAGCACAACCCTCCAAGACCGAGCAATTAGTTACGCCAGACTCACTTTTGTACCAAGGTATGATGAGGCACAAGGAGATAAGGGGTAGCTACCAAAGAAGTACATGCACCCAAACCAAGTTGGAGCCCCGAGATTACGCCTTATCATCGACTATGCTACATGGCATTCTACCGAAGACGGAGGGAGAGAGAGTCAATCCGCCGAAGAGCTCCAAGATTCTTTTATGACACGGAAACCCGTGATGTTATATCGCCGAGGGTACGATGGTCTTTACTCCGATGCCTTCAACAAGGAGGCGTAAGAGGTCCTTCGAAGCACACGCAGTGAATGGTGCGCACCACCGGTCCCAAGCTCTACGATCGAATCAAGAGAATGGGCTACTTTTGGCCAACAATGGTTAATGACGCAATGAGCACGCCGGAATGCCACGCTGTCAAATTCACGCAATTATATGCATCGCCTCGAGCAGCTTGCATCCTTCGCCACATCTCGCCATTCGAGACATGGGGAATGGACGTTGTAGGTCCCATTTTCCTCCTCGGCAAAGGAGATCGGTTTATTCTAGCGATCACCGACTACTTCTCCAAGTGGGCGAAGCAATCCCGCTAAAGGAAGTAAAGGCGAAAATCATCAAGTTTATCAAACACCATGTCATCTATCGACACGGTGTCCCAAGACGGATCGCATGACAACGGTCCCCAATTTATCGCAATTCCTTCATCAGTTTTGTGAGAAATTCAAGATACAAGATGTCTCACAACGTTTTATAATCCAAAGAAAATGGATTAGCCAAGCATTCAACAAGACGATTATCAAAATTCGCAAGCTTGTAAAGAGTAACAAGCGACCGATGATAAACTCTGAGAAGCCTCGGCGACGCGACGATCAGACGCGACGCCAACCGGAGAGACCCCAGACTGGGTTTACTGCGTGAAGCGCTCCCCATGGAGATCCGATCCCGCCACTTCAGACGCCTTTCAACAGAGATGACGATCAAGAACAACATCAAAACGCCTCAAGAGCTTGAGATGTTAGATGAGAAGCTCGAGGCTCAACAATGCATTGAGTTCTACCAAGCTAGGATGTCGAAGGCTTTCAACAAGAAAGTTCGACAGAGAACCTTTAGAGAAGGAGATTTGGTCCTCGCTGCTCGACGACCGATAATCCTCACTTCCAAAAAGAAAGGTAAATTCGAACCTAAATGGGAGGGCCCGTTTGTGATAGAAACGGCCTACTCCAATGGTGCATATCGCCTAATTACCCAAAATGGCGACCGGCAATTAATGCCGATAAATGGGAAGTTCCTGAAGAAATACTATCCATAGTATCTTCGATAACCCGCTTCGACGGAAGTTCCTCGGATGTTTCACCCATTTCAGCGAGGATAACCCTAGATTTATCCTCCATCATCACAATTTCCCCACCGATCAAATTCCTTGACGGTGGTCTACGAATTTTCTCGTACATCACCAAAATCCTCTCTTGATTCCGCTTTATGAACAAGAGGCCCACTAAAATCCTTTTTACCGGAGATAGAATATAAAATTCTTCCTCTCCAAGCGTAAGACCCCTTTCGTGATAAACGGAGGGTTCTTTCCATCTTCATCCCAGGTAGCCGACCAAGGTATGGATTTTCGCACTGTGTTGTCCGCGAAGGTCACCCGAGTCTCTTTCGGTTCTCGGAGTGGAGACCCCACTCTTAGTTCCATCTTCATCTTAGGTAGCGCCGACATTGAAGGTATGCGCGCCGATTTTCGCACTGTGTTGTCCGCCTCAAGGTCACCCGAAGTTCTTTTGCTTCGGAGTGGAGATCCCACTCTTAGTTCCATCTTCATCTTAGGTAGCCGATCGAAGGTATGCACCGGGATTTTCGACCAGGTTGTCCGCTCTGAAGGTCACCTCGAAGTTTTTTCGGTTCTCGGAGTGGAGATCCCACTCTTAGTTCCATCTTCATCTTAGGTAGCGCCGATTGAAGGTATGGCCGATTTTCGCACAGGTTGTCCGCCTGAAGGTCACCCGAAGTCTTTTCGGTTCTCGGAGTGGAGATCCCACTCTAGTTCCATCTTCATCTTAGGTAGCCGACCGAAGGTATGCGCCGATTTTCGCACTGTGTTGTCCAAGGTCACCTCGAATTCGTTCCTGGTGGAGATCCCACTCTTAGTTCCATCTTCATCTTAGGTAGCCGATCAAGGTATAGCGCCGGATTTTCGTGACTGTGTTGTCCACCAAGGTCACCCGAAGTCTTTTCGTTCTCGGAGGAGATCCCACTCTTAGTTCCATCTTCATCTTAGGTAGCCGACCGGAAGGTATGCATCGGATTTTCGACCGTGTTGTCCGAATCGAAGGTCGCCTCGAAGTCTTTTCGGTTATCGGAGTGGAGACCCCACTCTTAGTTCCATCTTCATCTTAGGGAATACCATTGAATGTACCGGGATTTTCTGCATCAGTTGTCCGGACCGAAGGTCACCCGAAGTCTTTTCGGTTCGCAGTGGAGATCCCACTCTTAGTTCCCTCTTGTCATGTCTCGATCGGCGAACAAGGCGCCGAGATTTTCGACGTAGTCCGAATCAAGGTCACCGAAGTCTTTCCGATTCCTACGCAAGGAATCCGTTAGCCTCATCCCTGAAATAGAACACATTCTTCCTTTCCCACCTCAATCAATCTTCTTCTGCTCAGCCATTCTCCGTAAAAGAAGACACCAAGATTCATCTTGGGGCATTTTATCCCTAAGCCTAAGAAGGGATAAAGCCAACGCCACACGCTGCGCCGCTTAGTCTTCCTCCGATTGAAGAAGACACCGAAGTTCGATTGGGGCATTTTATCCCGGCCTAAGAAGGATAAAGCCAACGCCACACGCTACGGTTTAGTCTTCCTCCATTGAAGAAGACACAGAGTTGACCGGGCATTTTATCCTAAGCCTAAGAATGGATAAAGCCAACGCCACCACGCTGCCGGGTAGTCAATTCCCCGCGACAAAAGACAAAGCCTACGTGATTCAACATCGTAGCATTAAGCCTAAGAGAGTTTCATTCTTTAGCACAACGTTGTGTGTAGAACGGATTTAGATAATCTACATGCTAGCCCAACTCAAACGGTAGTTGGTAAAGGCTCATCAAACCCGCTGAAGGTCGGGTTGGCTAATAACCCTAAAGTCAACGCCACACGCTACGGCTTAGTCTTTCTCCGATTGAAGAAGACACCGAGTTCGACTCGGGGCATTTTATCCCGGCCTAAGAAGGGATAAAGCCAACGCCACACGCTGCTGTCGGTTTAGTCTTTTTCCGATTGAAGAAGACACCGAGTTCGATTCGGGTATTTCGTCCCGAAGCCTAAGGAGGGACGAGTCTACGCGGTAACACGCTGCCGGGTGGTCTCTTGTCCGTAAAAGAGTAATGTAAGCCTATGTATTCGAGCATCATAGCAACAAGTCTAGAAGAGTTTCATTCTTTTAGCATAACGCCACGCGGAACGGATCCAGATAATCCGCACGCTAGCCCAACTCAAACGGTGGTTGGTAAAGGCTAATCAAACCCGCATGGTCGAGGGTTTGCCAAAATCCTAAAAGTATTATGGTTAATTATTTCGAGGAAGTAAAAGAATCATAATAAACAATGAAAGGAATGGATCTTATTCATTTGAAGCAAATATAAAAGGAGCTACAACTGTTTAAATATCAAGTCTATGACAAAGGATTTGTTGTTCGAGCTGAGACACTTCACCATTGTAAGCCTGGTCGAAGTTCTTCCTGCAACTCGCTCAAGGACTCTCATCGGTGTTCGCGTCTTCATGGTTGCCTCCTCGAAGCCTGGCCGCCTTCGGAAGATCGAAGTTCCCTAGACGCAACGGTGAGGTCTTCCTTGTTGGCCTTGGCCACCAAACCGCTCATCCTATCTTCCTCAAGATGGAGCTCTCCCCGAGTGATTATCCTCCCGCGACTCGCCACGATATCACCGATATGGCTTAGAAGAAATATGTCTCAAGAACAGCCCAAGCTGATCGGCGCGTCTTCTCTCAGACTGACTTCGGAGCCCGAAAACACGAGCATCGCCATGCCTCTAAACGCGAGCCCTGATGAGCAGCTACATATGAGGAAGCTCCCCCGCAGCTTCTTGCGCTCGAGCTGTCCCTCCATGGGCGAGATCATCAACAATGGCCTGAAGCTCGGTAACCCATATCCCGTGATCAAAGCCATCCGGGGTCAAGCAAAGGTCCGAATCGATGAAGAGAAAGCCCGCCATGAAGGACCTTTTCGATCACAAGGTTCACCAAAGAAAAGAATGAGGCGATTTCCAAACAGATAATAAGATGGGATGGATCTTCATCCACCATCAACGCCCCAGTCATGGAGTCGAGATGTAGGCTCGCACGTAAGAAAAGAGGACTTTAGAATTTTCAGAAGAAATGGGCTTAAAAATTTATTGGGCTAAAAGACCTCACCCGGCTCCTTCGTGTAGCCGAGGCTAGCGAAGTCTACCGAGGCGATCTATCACCGATCCGTCAACCGCAATGGAGCCCCTCGTGTTCATCTATCTCAACGCCGCGGTAGCCCGATTCGAAAGCTTAATGAAGAGGGGTACCCACCACGCACAAATGGAATGTCTCACTTTTAATTATAGTATTGGCAAACGGTCGGTCCTATAATTAATCAAGGAAAGTTCATACCTTCTTCAGTGGATAGTAGCTTCGGTATCCTCACCAAGGGTATCTCCATCTTGTGACCAAGCGCCTAGCAAATCATCCATGGAAGTGTTGCCATATAAACCATCCCAATAAATCTTCCATGGAGAATTCAAAAGAAAGCATTAGGAAGGCGAATGCAATTAGGCAAACACTAGGTAAAGCTACATACCTCCTATAGTGGAGTTAGCTTGCCTAGTCTCGCTTGTGCATTTGTCTCCCTGCATCTCTAAAAGAACAAAAAGCAAAGAGGCAATTAGTGGGGTACAAGTCCCAAGTCATTCCATTCTCGTGATTCGCCACCCGTAAGAGGAATTATCGATGTTAGATGTACCGGTCCACCGGATCAGGTCCTACATCCTCCTCCGCCATAGCTCCATACATTTGTTGAGTAAAACTTGGCTCAAAGATGAGCGTAACTGGGCTCCAGTAATTGTGGGGAGGAAAATCAAAGCCGTGATCATAATCCCTAAAACCCCGCGCATGAACGAAGAAATGTCACCGCAAAAGTTGAAATTCGGATTTCATCACGGTGAATTATTACCTCCGCTACCGGAACATGCACATTCGGGTCAAGTCTACATCAAAGGACCGAGGATTCACGTGTTCTTATGAGCTAACCTCTTTCGCTTAACCCCTTGAGAGGGTCAAATTTTTCCTCTTCAAGATTTTCCCGAAAATTCAATTGGATGAGAAATCTAATGGAAAGGATGAGAGAACGAAGGAAAGAGGAGGAAGTACCGAGGTCCTTCTCATGAGCCGCAACGCTTTGGTCCTCTCCTAAAGTAGCACTGAAAGTTGTGGAATTCCTCCTCAACCTCACTCGGGCCGATAAGATTGGCGGCGCTTCCTCCGAAGCTTGACCAAGATCTCCAGTGTTCGAATGCCGGCCGCAACGATGCTTCGCTACCGATTCGAGATGGCCCTCAACAGGACTGACTCTAGCTACTAACACCAACTACAATGGAGGAATGTCGACTCCAGCTGACGGTCTCGAGCTCTGGAGATCAATCTAGCACCGGTACATCCCATGACGCCCACAACCATGCTCAAGGCCATCCACAAGTCCACCCGGTTCGAGTCGCCGGCGGGTTCCCAACATAAAGTTGGTCGTAACCGAACCGGGCGGGCAAAGCGACAGGAAAATAAGGCTCAATGAAGCATTCCTCTTTACTCTGAAAGTGAGATACTCGCCTAATATTCACTAGCTTGAAACAACCAACGCCAAGTGAAGTTCGTCAGGTTCTCGGCACTCCTCGCCGTAATTAAGGACTCATATTGACCGTGAGAATCGAGGAAAACATCCGAAAAGATCCACCTTGTGAACCAAGACCGCTTCTTGATCTCGCGAAAACCACGCCTTCCATCCGCAATCCTCTACCAACCGTAAGAAAGGAGTAAGACTGTGGAACCCTGGTCGACATCATGTCGGACGGCGAAGGACCAACCAGGTCATCAAATAGGTATATGGGAGCTCTACTGACGGAAGGGATGCGGATGATGGCTCGCCCCTCGGGTAAACGCCAACTATATGCCGCAATCCACGGTGAATACCGCCACCATCATCGAAGGAGAGAGAGTTCCTTCTGTGGGCGAAGTTGAACCGCAGGATAAAGGACCTCCAAAGGTAAAGCATCATCGATTGATATGGAACCACACACTTCTTGAGCCGATTGCAAGATAGCCCGCTAGAAGAGTTGTCTACCGATAGGTTTCACCGCATGCCACGTAAAGGTCGCGAACTTGGTCCCCCGAAGGAAAGCCTTGGCGAATGGAGTGTATACGAAGTTAGCCTCGACTTTGATCAGTTCATTAACCTTCGGCGGTGAGCGTGATAGTTCACATATACCGCCGCATTTGTCCTCCAAATGCCGGAACAAGTAATTACGAATCGCCTGCACTCACCGCGATTTCCTAGCTAGTTCGGGATTCGGCAATGAGCTATATGGTAATGACAAGTGAGATCCCATAAAGTCTTATAACGACGGGCGGCGTATGCTCTTCACCGCCCGCCTCGATTGAGGGAAAGTACTCGATACAAAGATCTTCCCCATGGGTAGACTCAAATATGCGACATCTCATGCAAAGCCAACCCCAACTCGCCATGTTTGGTGAAAACGATTCGAAGTCCGGATTATAAAGCTCATAAGGTAAAGAAATGGTTGACACCCATTGAAGGCCATACATAGTGGCACCCAATACGCATCGCAAGCACGGTTCTCCATCCCATCTACCGAGGACGAAGCGTGCCCCCACCCCACCGCCAAGAATATGATCGATTTTGCAACGCAAGTCTTCAAAGTCGAGGCGGAAAAGCTCATCAGCCCTCTACAACCCTGTGGTGAAGGTCGGCGACGCCGATTCCCTCGCTCAACCCTGAACCGCCGGCCGGGTAATAAACCCACAATGAATATGATCATGCTTCTACAAACGCCATGACATACTGCGGTCACAAGATGGTGTCTAGGTCGGTCAACGAGTCGACACGGTATCCGGAATATACAGGGCCTCCGTCGCCTTTGTTCAACCACCTCTCACTCTCGATAAGAGTCAGATCCGATCCTTAACTGAAGCCGGTCAGAGATATCTGCCTTTTCGCGAAGGTTCGTGAGTTGGCGCCCTTACGAAGCGCGATCGGCGACCAATCGCCGAGAACGCTGGAACTCCTCAAACACGTACCGATCGCTCCGCTGATGTCCCAGCAAATCGAGGCGATAGAAATCGCGATCATCACACATGGAATAATAGTCACTATGACGCCCATCGAATCAAGAGGTCGAAAAGCTCCCCGAGGAATAATCAACCAAATCGAAAAATACCCGCTAGTAAATGGCGTTGAATTCATCTTACATAGATTGAGTCACGACCTTATAACGGGTATGACGATTTATCCGTGATAAACACCCGAGAACGATAAATATAACCGCATGATCCAAGCGGCAATATATTCGCTCTACGGGCGAGCACGGTGTGAAATCGCCCCGCTAAAACATCGAGATCTGTGATTTTGAAGCCTCAATCCTCAAGCGAGAATTCGGCTCTTCCCAATCACAAAGGAGAACGGAAGCGTCATAAAACTAACGCAATAAACTGGAAGCCGATCCCCACAAAGGAGGATTTCTCTCTTCCCAATCCTCACAAAGGAGAACGGCTGGGATACAACGATATATGTATGAGAATATGATGACGCTGGCGCACCAACCAAAGAAGGAGGCGGCATTCACGCTGACGGCGAAGTCGAGCGACTCGAGCTGCGATCTTCCGACATCGGAAGCCGCAAAATACGCATTAAAGTCAAATACACGATGAAAATCAGCAAATAAAGTGTCAATAAAGTTATCGCACCGACGCCGCTTACACGACTCAAGCCACGTAACCAAGTTTACGTAACTGTGACGCCGCCGCTGCTGACGCCGGAGCCTGGCCGCCGTCTGCTGGCACCCAGCCAAGAAGCGCTTCAGGCGCGCCGGGCGACCGCTGCCGCCAAGGCTGGTGGCGCTGGCGCCGGGCGCTGGCGCTTCAGCGCCATGGCTGGCGCTGGCGCTTCAGCCATATCGCTACTGGCGCCTGGTGCCGGGTCGGGCCGCCATCCAGCCACGGCCCCATTGACATCGCGGTCCTCGGTCCCGGGTCCGCGCCACCGCAAAAAAAAAGAGAAGAAAAGAAGAAAAAGAATTTACAAACCCTCGATGAATACCTTGTTGATCAAGATGAAAAGACGGAAGCAAGATGAAAACAAGAGCAAACCACGAGAAGGGGGCCGCCTAGGTCATCAAGGAGGAGGAGTATGGGTATTTATAACAATCCCATATGAACCCAATCCTCTTGAACAAGGACTCTTATTTGGCAAGAAGTAGGAATTCTAATTGGGGCCCAAATCAATTCCAATTAGGACTCTAATCAGCCCCTAATTAGGAGTCCTAATTAGAACCCTAATTGGATGCCAAAATAATGCCAAATCAGTCCGCTGATTGACCCCTACTCCTCCGCTATATTTGGAAAAATTCTGAAGATTTATTCGGCAGATAACACCTCATGATTGCATCGATGTTTATCAACGCGTCAGCCTAATCCTACCCAACCAGGGATTACGAAAGTATAAACCAAGCTCTAATTACTATCGGTGAAGTTCCCTGAAGAATATTTTCACAAAAAATATTCTTAGATAACTCGATCATGGATTGCATCGAACGTATCAACGCATACG
>WHSE01000419.1:0-18018 GCA_012295165.1 Asparagus setaceus | reverse complement strand
CGGTGTCCCTACGAGCGCGATCGGTGACCAATCGTCGGAGAACGCTGAACTCCTCAAATACTGATCGCTCCGCTGATGTCCCAGCAAATCGAGGCGTAGATAGAAATCGCGGATCATCACACATGGAATAATAGTCACTATGACGCCCATCGACCGCGTGAGGGTCGGAAAAGCTCCCGAGGAATAATCAACCAAATCGAAAATACTCGCTAGTAAATGGCGCTGAATTCATCTTACATAGATTGAGTCACGACCTTATAACGGTATGACGATTTCATCCAGATAAATACCCGAGAACGATGAATATAGTCGTAAACAAAGCGACAATATATATCCCGCTCTACGGCAAGAGTACGGTATGAAATCGCCCCGCTAAAAACATCGAGACGGTGATCTTTGAAGCCTCAATCCTCACGAAGGAGAATCACGCTCTTCCCAATTGCCTCACAAAGGAGAACGGCGGGTCATAACGAACGGCACAACTGGCTGCCGTCCCCACAAAGGAGGATTTCGCTCTTCCCAATCGCTTCACAAAGGAGAACGGCTGGGATACAACGATATATGTACGAGAATATGATGACGCCGGCGCACCACCGAAAGAAGGAGGCGGCATTCACGCCGCGGCGAAGTTGATCGACTCGAGACGCTGCGGATATTCCCGACGACATCGGAAAGCCGCAAAGAAGACAAATAAAGTCGAAATGCGCTTGAAAGTCGACAAAAGGCATCAAGAAAGACCAAGAGCTCGCGACCGGTGCAACGTAACAAAGACGCCGATGACCAAACACGCCGCAAGATCGCCTGGTGCTTGTAAGTGCCGCCCGGCATACCAAAGCCGCACTTCAACAGCAGATCGAATCGTGAGCCATATTTGACATTAAAGCCTTGAAAGCTTCTCCCAGGTCGGTGTCGAATCCAAGCCAAGAGTCGACAATGTCCGCCTCACCGGGTGGATTATTATCAATCACACGAGCATTCATCTTCCGAGGAGGATTCGTGATCCCAACCCTCTGCTGGTCATATCGCCTTTGAGACTCGGATCTTCTGCATTTTGTTGCCGCCTATCAAAGAGCGACGCCGGAGTCGCTCGGTACATTCGACAACACCGCCGATTAGTTTGAGAACACGGACAATGCGTGTTCAATTCGGGAACTTCTTTCGAGATTTACTGTACCCCAAAGACGATAGTACAACTCATCCAAGATGAATGCCGGAGCAACCCTTCGTGGTTGGTATGACTCTCGTATAACGCCATCGCCGCCGATGAAAACGCTCCTTCGAGGATGAGTCACATTATCGAGGTTCCAAGAGTCACTAATCTCAACGTCAGCTTTGCCGGAAGTTTCGGGACGCTCGAACTTCGATCCCAATTCCGGAGAGCAGCTACATGAATCTTCTTATCACGGTTGAGGTGCGACTTCGCATGAGACCCGACTTCCTTAACGGGCCCAATCGCTTCTTTGATCGAATTTTACCTCGATCATCATGCAATGAGCCGAGGTGCTCCAAAGCCGCTTTGCTCGGGATACGCCAACGTGATTGACCAAGCGAGCAACGAGCCGATGGACATTTGGATGAAATCGCCGAGGTGTGATCTTCTTTGAATCAAGTCACCCCGTATGGCCGAGCCTTAGCCAACCGGCTTTGAGGTGGTCGATTCTTGACTAACGCGCCTTCGTCCGAACCGTTCTGGATGACTCAAACTTGGCGATTTTCTACGCTTCTTGTCCACTTCTCCCTTCTTCATCCGGCCTCCAACTAGGACCGTGTGTAAGCAGTAATGCACGGCCTGGATACGTTTCAGTGTTGATCGGTTCCGCTTGACGTGAACCAATCATTTGTTGGCGCTTGGAGGAGTTGCCGCACCTATTGATGAGGTTCTTGACCTCTCGACTTCGATCCACTTTGTAGCGACACCGCCGACGATTCGGGCCTTGGCTAACTCACCGCCGAGTCAAGACGCCATCGGGCGCTATCTCCTCAGATCCGGCGATCTTGATGCCTAAGGATGCCATTTGGTGCAATCTGCGAACGGAGTTAGATCCTTTAAAGTTCCGAGCCGAGGACAAATGGATCTTTCGCAGATCCTCTCCGATTTGTGGGGAGGACGATCCGATAAGGATGATAGTATGATACCACAGCCGAACCGTGATCAACTTGATTCGGCTGACTTCAGCGTAATTATTACACCCTACGCAGAAGTTGTCCCGCTTAGCCGGTTACGGCGGGGGTCAAGGGGCGCTGCCCCTATATGGTCGGGGCACCGAAAATTTTTTTTCCTATCCGCCCTGAGGCCTTTGACTTCTTCGGCCGGATCGGATTCGCTGCTTTATTACCGACGGCTTCTTAATTGAAGCCGCTATTCCCATGCGGTCGCCACTTGTTCAGCGGTAAAAGTCGGATGATTGTCATTGATTTGAATTTGTTTACGCTTCTTTGCCTACAACAAAATTCAAAAAGAAATTGCCTTTATTTTGCGCATAATGAAAATCAAAAAGATTGCGACTTTTCCTAAACAAACACGGGATCTCTGTTATGTCGAGGTCCCGCTATGCGGGTTCTTTGCCCGTGCCGGACTTTTGTGTCCGTGGACCACCAAGCAATTCGATCCGTAGAGACCCGTTCGAACTACAGATGTGAAGGGGCTTGTTTCAACGGGAAACGGTTACCGAGGGATCACACGGCGAGAGGATCGCCTCGAAGGGTGAGATCTACTAGGAGAAATCATACTTATCCCCGAGATTAAGACGGCTTAATCTAGAGGGTATCAGAGTTCGACCGATTCGCTACCCTTTGCTTATAGATCCACGCCGATCGGACTTGAGCTCACGGGCACTCTGAATCGCAACATTACTGAGATCTCAAGAATTCTTCTAAGTCCCAGCTCTTCCAAATCACCAAAATCCAAGCTCTGAAGCCTTGAAATCCCCCCAAATCTCCCAATCAAGTCCACACCTCGAGAAGACCCTCCCCTATTTATACAAAATGGGGAAAGAGGGTGGCTCACTGGCCGAGCCACAGCACTCTGGTCGGCACGCCAGTTGGTCGAGGTGGTCGGCCAGTGGTCGAAGCCACTGGTCGAGGCACCTGGCAAGTTGGTCGAGCCTCCTACCATTTAGAGTTCCGCCGAGGTCGCACAGTGGTCGAGCCAATTGGCCACTTCTGTCGAGGTGTCGCCACTGATTCCGGCCGCTGGCCGTTTCCGCCGCTTCGCCTCTGTGCTCGGTTCCGCCGATTTGATCTCGAACTAATCTTTGGTTCGCTCTTCAACGGTCCCGAATCCGATCATCCGCTCGAGTCCGGCTTAAGTCAGGTTTTGGACGCTTATGAAGTTTGCCGCTGTTCTGCCTCAACCGCTTGATGTTCAGATTATTCGATGGGTCGCCATTCACACTCGCCACGAAGTTTCGGGACCTTGTAAGCATTTTTCAACGCTTACACCAACCTTGACAATCAACCCGTAATCTTAATAACCAACTCGTAACCTTGACAACCAACTCGTAACCTTAACAACCAACCCGTATCCTTAACAACCAACTCGTATCCTTAACAACCAACCCGTAACCTTAACAACTAACTCAGAACCTTAACAATCAACGCAGAACCTCAACAATCAACTCGTAAACTTATCCATGTTTTAGGGTTTATGGAGAAATTTGATTTTGTTTGATGCCGCCAAAAGGCAAAATACATTGATAACATTTGCCAATATTTAAACAGCAGCATAATGAAGAACTAGGAAGGGAGAATTGGGGGACCAATTAACAATGGAATCATTACATCATATATTTTAAAAGTGTTTTGTAGTTCAATACTTCAATCACTACTTGATAAATGACTTTCCTTCATATAGACGCTCCATCACTACCAATCTTTGTTTAATGTCCAAAGGGCTTAAGAAAAAGACGAGGATGCTGCCGAACTAGTCAAGTCCTTGAAGCCGCTTCTCAAATCGGGCGGAAATCATGGAGGTGATGACGTCGTCGCCGGCAATGATCGTGGACTTGAGGTCAATGAGACCGAACTTACCGTCGTAGCCCAGATCGAGGCCTAAGGCCCGGGCAAGTCTCTGTGGTCACCGCCGCGAGGGAGGGGTAGCAGCCGGATTGTTGTCTTTGGTTTTGGAGGGAACAAAAATTTTCCCCTAAAACCCATTTGTAATCATCCAGAGAGAGAGAGAGAGAGAGAGAGAGAGAGAGAGAGAGAGAGAGAGATGGGGGTATTATTGTCTTCACATATTTTAAAATATTGGTTTTGTGTTTTGGGGGCTCAGATTGTTTTCTTTGATGGGAGTTTTGGGAGGGTTGAAAAAGTCTTGGGTGGGGAGGATACTTGTTATTTTGGGGGCTAGAAGCAATTTTCCGTAAAATATAACATCTATAAAGTCTAGAGAGATTATCTCCAAATGGATCAAACTTGAGGTGGTTTGTGAAATTTACCCTAAACATAATATCTGGAAGTAGTGAAACATCCAGACCACATAAGTTGTATAACTAATTCACAGCATATCAACAATCACTTTATGAACTTTCTCAAAATACCAACCACAGTAGATAAACTTTCAAAACCTGGCCTTAATTCATCATATTTGCACTCATCAGGCAGCAATACATCAACATGCTTCCCTATGCATCATACTATCTTACAAAACTTTCTACCAGAATCAACTTTCAATACAAAATCCCTAGCATACCCCATCATAATATACATTCAAACAACCTCTCTTTACAGAGCCACTTTATAAAAGCTAAACTAAATTGAACACAAAGAGAAAAATTACAAATAAAAGGCTGAAGTTCAATTTCAGATTCTCGAGCTGACATGCTGATGATGAAGGACCTGGTGCCGGATTAGTAGTGTTGCTTATTTTTCCTTCGGACAACTGTAATTGCAGCGACTAGGCGGTACAACTCTATAAACACCCTTCAGAGTCAACACAAAGACATCCTTATTGTTGTCTTCAGAAAATGAGTATACATATCCCAGCGACGGGAGAGAGCTCCCAGCAACAGTCTCACAAGGAATCGGAGACTGCTTTGAACAACTGAAAGGAATCAATTTCCTGCTGTAATTTCCGCTGTTTTCTGGGCTCTCAGTGCCTGCCCACGTTGTCCTGCATAAAGATCTGCATACAAGTACCTGAAACCGACAAATTCCAGTTAATCATTAAGGCCAATTGTCGTCAATTTTTATTCACAGTGTATGGTGATTTTTTATGGTTATTTGATCAATGTTGTTATGAATAATATACCGAGAAAATTGTTTGCAGGTTTAGTCAGACACCAATTTCCTCTAGGTTGGGAATTTGGGGGCATATACAGGATTCATATGGGTTAATTGCGGATAGACTCCCTGTCCTGTACTGGCACCCAATCGCGGATAGAACCCCTTGAGTTCTATTGTTGTAGACAGACCCCTGGAGTGAATTTTTTTTAATCTTTTACCCTCAGAGAAAGAGAAATTGTTTTTTGACAAACAGTCCTCCTGGGGGTAAAAGAGTCAAAAAAAATTCACTCAGGGTGTCCATCTGCAACAATAGAACTAAAGGGGTCTATCCGCAATTAACCCAATTCAGAAATGATTGAATTACTGTTATGAGCTATGTTCAAGAGAAAATACAGGCAGATCACCTTCCAAACATGCACGGGTCGGTCATGGATCTGTAGACATATCCACCAGTGATGGAAGCGGATCCCACACTGTTATTCAAATCAGAATGTGTGTAGCCCATGATCGGGGGTATGGCATCGATAGAGGCAGCAGATGTATTTAATTTAGGAGTTGAAGTGACGTTGAAACGAAGAGGACCTTCATAAATATTCCATCCGTAGTTACCTCCTTTAGATATTAAATCTACTTCTTCATATGTGTCCTGTGATAATGGAACACATCAAAGCGTCAATATTTTCATTACTGAAAAGTTAGCTCTTTTTTCATGGATATGAAAGGGGATTAGCATAAAAGAGTTAGATTCATAGAATTAATGTGTGCAGAATTTGCATAAAAATGTAAATAGAAATGCATCAGCTTCTAATATGAAACTGCAGATGTCAGATATAAGTGAGGTGGGATTTTCCAATGGGAAAGTAATTGCGCAGCATATAGAATGATACACCAACGATAAAAGGCCATAATTTTAATAAAGAATGTGTTCTTTGCTACCATTTTTGTATTGCTAATAGGCCGAGATATTAAATTTTCTGGCACTACATGGTGCATGAACTCCTTTGGTTCATCTAGCCTCATTTGTTATATCATATTACTTGATGAACTTCTTTTATTTTAAGCTCTTAGAAACTACTCTACACAGTGTTTGGCATACTATTATGACTTGTACCATAGTCAGACCCACATTAATCGCCTAATGTTCTTCCAACTAATATTTGCATGTCAGCTGCCAATAGATGTGAGTAATTAAAAACAAAATGTTTTCTTTTCTATGAAAGCAATTATTGATAATGCAAAAATCTTTTCAATGTTGTAGAGCATGCTATCAGTATTTTCAAGATAAGAAGGCTTTGTTAGATTCAAGGATCTTAAACATGATTAATCCAAAGAGATAAACATCATAAGCAGGAAGCAATACCGAATCCATGATTTGGATCTTAAGTGGATTGATGGATCTTCTAATCTTAGGCTTCTTCTTCCTTAGATCTCTTTTTAGATGGGGTAAAAGAGATGAGAATTCTTATGTTAACCCTAGATTAGGGACCATAACCCCATATATATAGGTGTTGCACTTTTACAATTTGGCCCCTCATCAAATTGTAATTACAACCTGTATCTCACATTTAGCCCATAATTTATTTAAATACCCATTAACCCAACTTGATTGATCATTTTAGTGGGTTAGCCTCGAGGGATAGCACTACACATTAATGTAACATATGTGCCCACAAATAGATTTAATTAGATTTAAATCTAACAATCTCCACTTGGGCACCATATGTTTCCTTAAAATGTGTATAACCTTATGAGCTAAAAATTGCTATCACTAATAAGGGTATTTCCAAACAATCTCGTCCATCAACTATATCAATATAGGATCAAAGCTGCTCGTCACATTTATCGACTAAACCCATCAATGGTCACATATACTAATACAATCAAATGACATAGATCAATCATGGATGTGCAAAGATGAAAATTACATGCAATGTGATCTGTATGTCTATTTTCAACCGGTCCTACCTTAAACTTTAGTGAGGTCATCCTCAACCATAATGTAGAGTGTATAATCCGAATACTTTATTCTCGACGTAAAATAACCAAACATAAATTTATTCAAATTCTCATAAAGCAATAAAATCACAACTCCCACTAAAACATGATATCCTCAAATATTACAACACCCATATGAGCAGTGTGCTCATGAAAGACCTTGTGGTAATCCTTTAGTAAGAGGATCGGCTATCATGGAGTTTGTCCCAATATGCTTTATGGATATCCGACCACTCTGTACCCTTTCTTTCACAACTAGGAACTTAATGTCAATATGTTTTGACTTAGTTGAGCTCCCGTTGTTATTGGAATACATTATCACGATTTATTGTCACAAAATAACTTTAGTGGTCTTTCAATATTTTCCGAATCGCGCATCAGTTGACAAAATTTCGCAACCATATTCCATGATTGGATGCCTCATAGCAAGCAAATTCTCACGCCATAGTGGAAAAATCTCCTCCACTAACATATAAATGTAGCTCGATGTAGACTTTCATATCTTGGCATCAAAGAAAATCGAATCGAGTACCCAATGACCTCCAACCGCTTCGATTCCTCAGATGTGAGCATATAATCTTTTATTTTCTCAAGATACCTCATAACCCTTTTGATCTGCTATCCAATGATCCATACCGTGGTTGCTTAAGTATCCGCTAACATACCAACAATGTAATGAATATCCGGACGCTACATACTCGAGCATACATTAGACTCCATACAAACCAAGCATAGGGAATCTTTCGCATTTCGAATTTCAAGATTACTTTTAGGGCACGATTGAGACTGAATTTATCTCCTTTAGCAATGGGGTTTCACTGGTTCGCAATCTTGCATGCCAAACCTTTTGAGTACTTTATCGATATAGCTCTTTTGTGATAATCCAAGTATACATCGAACGATCTCGATGTATCCGATTCCTAATATAAAGAGGCCCCCAAGATCTTTCATCTCAAAATTCTTTGATAGAAATCTCTTGGTTTCGCTGCAACATGCCTATATCATTAGTGGCAAGCAAAATGTCATCCACATACGAACTTAAAAATATACTTACTCCCACTGAATTTTGATATACACAATCATCAACAATATTCATCTCAAAACCAAACGAGATAATTATTTGTTGAAACTTGTGGTACCATTGACGAGGAGCTTGCTTGAGTCCATAAATGGATTTCCTTAGTTTACAAACCATATTCTTTGGGTCTCGACACAAAGTTTTCCGGGTTGTACCATATAGATCATCTCATCAATGTCTCCATTGAGAAATGCGCCTTAACATCCATTTGATGTAACTCAAGATTGAAATGAGCAACAAGTGCCATGATAGTCCGAAAGAGTCTTTCGATGAAACCGAGAGAAAGTCTCAGATAGTCAATGCCTTCCTTCGAGTATAGCCTTTAGCTACCATCGTGCTTTATACTTTTCCACATTACCATTTGCATCCAGCTTGGTTTTAAATATCCATTTACAACCAATTGGTTTTGCACCTTCTGGCAATGGAACAAGTTCCCAAACCTTATTGTCTTGCATAGACTTGTACTCCTCATTCATGGCATCAATCCACTTTTGAGAGTTAGAACTTTTCATGGCCTGAAGGAAGTTGATTGGATCATCTTCCATCATTCCATTACTTTCCTCATGTTCTTGAAGAAATACAATATAATCATCCGAATAGCATTTCTCCTTTCTCTCGGATCTCCTTAATGACACTCGGGTTCGAGGTTGTTGAGTTTGTTCTTTCGGAACGTGGAGTTGTTCAATATTGCCTTCTTGAGTTTCGGATTCATTTCTTGAACAATAACAGTATATGTACTTGATTATTGTCGTAAATGATCAGTATGGATTGGATTTAAAGCCAATTCCTCCTCAAAGGCAATGTTCTAACCTTATTTCTCCCCAAACTCAACATCCTCAAAGAATGTTGTTGTTTCCTCTCAAAAATATTCCCGAGTGTGGGATCATAAAACTTATAGCCCCCGGATCGCTCGTAATACCCAATAGTAGCGCTAACCGCTTTTGGAGTCCAATTTCTTTTCATTTGGCCTATAAGGCCTTACCTCTGGACATCCCCAAATATGTAAGTGCTAGGACTGGCTTTCGACCACCCAAAGCTCATAAGGTGTTTTAGCAATCTGCTTTGGTACTCGTTAATGTAGTCGCAGCTTTTAGTGCTTCTCCTCAGAGTGACTCGTAAAGAAGAATGAGCAATCATACTCTTACCATATCCTTAAGAGTCTGTTGCTCTTTCAGCTACACCATTCATGCTAGGTGATCCCGGCATGGTGTAACGCTGGGACGATACCAATCCTCTAGGTATCTAGCAAATGGTCTTGGATGTTGTTCACGAACCATCATATCTCGCCGTAGTACTCACCACCACGATCGGATCTAACGGTTTTAATCTTTTATTGAGTTGGTTCTCAACTTCGACTTTAAAAGCTTTGAATACGCCTCAGAGACTCGATTTTTCTTTAATGAGATATAGGTACCCATAACGTGAGTAATCGCCTATGAATGATATAAAATATTATTGACCATTCCGTGATGCCGAGGGAATGGCCCACAAATATCTCAGATGTATCAATTCTAAGACGCCTCAAGATCTGTTGGCACCTAATCTCTTAACTTTAGTCTGCTTTTCCTTGATACCAATGCATACATCAAAGTCTCAGAAATCAAGGGAATCCAAAATACCATCGACACAAGACGCCAACTCTACCTTTTGAGATATGACCTGCTTGTGCCATAATGATGTGAATTTTCCTTATTTAATTTACGCTTAGTACCACGTGATTCCACATTCGGTTTCATTATAAGAAGCAAGCAGATCAAGCAAATATAGGTTATCAAAGTACTCAAGAAACCAGTTCCACAATATTTGAATTTAAAGATAAGCTAGCTCGTTATTTCCAAATGAACAATAATAACATGATTTGTCCAATAAAGAAATAGAAACCAATTCCGCCTAAAAGACGGACTACAAAAGTATCTTTCAAATCCAAATAGGAACCAGCTCCTAACAATAACCTAAAGTGCCCAATTGCTTCCACATCTACCATTGTCCATCGCCACAAAGATGTGTCTTTCACCATCACTTGGCTTTCTAGCTCAGCAACCCTCGATAGAAACACTTATGTGAGTAGTAGAAGCCTAATCTAACCACCAAGTGTTTCTAGGTATCAGACTAAATTAACCTCGTATCGCACAAAGTAAGGAACGCATTCTTTTGACACGCCGTGATATTTGGTACAATCCTTCTTTATGTGTCCGATTTGTTGCAAAAGAAACAACCCCGATCATCCTTATGTTGTTTCTTCGAACGACCCTTAGCGCCTTCTTTATCATCCTTTCTTTTCTTGCCCTTATCCTTAGGGGCATAAGCCAAATGAGCACTTTCGGTCTTTATTTGCTTCAATCATCTTCTTCTGCACACAAGATGAAATGAGCTCATTCGAGTCCATTTCTCCTTTTGACGCTTATAACTCGACCTTAAATTGATTAAATTGTGCGTGAAGAGACAATAGAACTGATGCACTAGTAACTCGTCACAAAGATCGAATTTTAGTGCCTTAAGTTTTGAAGCAATGTGAGACATTTTCATAATGTACTCCGGATATTTCCTTTGCCCTTATACTTCATTGAAATCAAGCGAAGCAAAGCTTGTTTTCTACCTTATCGCTTTTAGCAAAACGCTTTCAATTTCTAAGAAAGAAATTTTTGGCTTTAGTAATCCCTTCGGATTCTCAGGCCTAAAGGCTTCCTAATGTCAGCTTGATGATCATGAGACTCATGCGATTTGAACGCCCCACTTCCTCTTCTTTGCATCGAGTGCTTCCCGCAGTGAGAGGTTGAGGTTGTTCGGGCTTAATGCAAGGTCTAGATCCATGCCCAAGAACAATTAAAATGTTCTCTTTCCAAACCTTGAAATTTGTCCCATTTAGCATGGGAATTGAGTTGATGTTAGCGTAAATTGATGCAGCAGATGCATTAGCTGAAATAAACAAAGATTTCACATTGATAACTGTAGTTAGTAATCAATAATATTCAAATAATGACATATCCCCATCCAAGATATCTTGTACAACATTAATATCAAGTCTTTGAGTAATATTAACCTAAGTGATATCTTGTTGCAATGATCAAACATCGACAATAACGATGTCAAATAATGAAACTATCTTTGGATTGATTCATTATCCACATGTAAACCTTATAATTGTCACGCATTTATTCGCAGATGTGTATGTAGTCTACATAATTATTAACCTTCCTTTGGGATTAAATAATTACCGAAAACATCCACACAAACATCTAATATCCCTCATGAACAATCTACACAAGAGAGGTTACTTTGGCAACATCTTGTTTCAATTAATCATTTAGAATAAAGAGCCTTAATGCCTCATATTTGAATTAAATAATTGATTCACTACCAAATTAAACAATTAAAATAGATTTCTTCATTTTAATCAACCATAGATGGACCCATAAGAAATAAACCAAAGACTTAATGGATTATTTGAGTGATTCAATTAATCCCAAATTTGAAATTCATCCGAATTGAACCCAAGGTTCACGCTGAGAACGAACACGTGGTTCGCTTTAGTTCAAACGCGAGGTTCGACTTGAGGTTCGAACGAGGTTCGATCGAAGTGAGAACCCGAGGTTCGATTTGAGTTTCAACACGAGGTTCGACTTGAGTTCTAACAATGAGATTCGATTTGAGTTTTGTCTTGAGTTCGAACCGCAGGTTCGACTTGAGTTTCGACTTGAGTTCGAACTGAGGTTCGACTCTGAGTTCGAATCGGCAGGTTCGACTTGAGTTCGAACGGCGAGGTTCGACTTGAGTTCGAACAGCTAGGTTCTAACCGGCACTAAACATGAGGTTCGTCACCACAACCTCCGCTTTGACGAGGTTCACCACAACTCGAAATTTGACGAGGTTCGCCCACAACTTAAGTTTGACGAGGTTCGCCACAACTCAAATTTGACGAGGTTCACCCACAACTTCGAAATTTGACGAGGTTCGCCCACAACTTAAGTTTGACGAGGTTCGCCACAACTTCAAATTTGACGAGGTTCGCCCACAAAAGGAACATGAAGTTTGTCAATCGAATCGAAGTTCGCCAAGTTCAAACACGAGGTTCGACCGAAGAACAAACGCAGGTTCGTTGGAACTTTGAATCGAACCGGTTCGCTTCAGTTCGAACAAGGTTCGACCGAAAGAACGAACGCAGGTTCGCTTGGAACGCGAATCGAACCGGTTCGTCAAGTTCAACACGGAGGTTCGACCGAAAGAACGAACGCCAGGTTCGTTGAATAATCGAACCGGTTCGCCAAGTTCAAACACGAGGTTCGACCGAAAGAACAAACGCAGGTTCGTTGGAACTCAATCGAACCGGTTCGTCAAGTTCGAACACGAGGTCCGACCGAAGAACATTTTCCCCTTTAGGGTTTCAATTGGAGCCGCCACCGATATGGTTCCTCGCACTAGGGTTTCAAGCCCTGGGTTCCTCGATACGCCGCCGCCGTCTTCACTTGACAGCGGGCCGCAAAGAAGCATCGCCGCATGAGGACCAAGGAACGACGGCCAAAACCCCAAAATCGAAAGGAAAACGATAAAATTCGTTCTTTACCGCTCATCCGTGAACAAGAAGGGAAAACGATCTTTACCGCTCATCCGTGAACAGCTCTCAAACCAAAGATAGATTAGATCCAAAACCCTATTTTTAATCTTAAATCCTTAAGAATTAATCACTAATATGCCTCGATACCACTTGTTAGATCCGGGATCTTAAACATGATTAATCCAAAGAGATAAACATCATAAGTGCGAAGCAATAACGAATCCATGATTTGGATCTTGAGTGGATTGATGGATCTTCTAATCTTAGGGCTTCTTCTCTTCCTAGATCTCTTTTTAGATGGGGGTAAAAGAGATGAGAATTCTTATGTTAACCCTAGATTAGGGACCATAACCCCATATATATAGGTGTTGCACTTTTACAATTTGGCCACTCATCAAATTGTAATTACAACCCCAGATTCGCACATTTAGCCCATAATTTATTTAAATACCCATTAACCCAACTTGATTGATCACTTTAGTGGGTTAGCCTGAGGGATAGCACTACACATTAATGTAACATATGTGTCCACAAATAGATTTAATTAGATTTAAATCTAACAGGCTTATCTTGCAAGGTTATGATATGATGATTTATACTGCAAAAATCACATAGATTATTTCAGATAATGAAAGAAATCTAAAATCCATTTAAAATAGTACCTCCAACATCTGCACAATAAAAATAAGAAGGCCTTTTGGAGTCAAAACTGCAGCGCCATGGATTTCTTAGACCCAATGCCCAGATTTCACCTTGTAATTCACTGTCCTCCGCATATGGATTGTCTTTAGGAATTGAATAGTTTCCCCATAGACCAAGGTCATCTATCCTACTCTGACCTATAAATAGAAAACAAGAATGTCATGTTGAATCCTCAAGATAAAAACTAGTATATGTTTTATGGCAAACATTTTAGCATTTAACTGAAGAGAATATACACATTTACAGATGTATTTACAAAAATACAGTGCTTCAAAACTCACTTGGTATGTCATTGACATCAAGCCGCATGATTTTCCCTAGTAAAGATTTTTATCCTGTGAAAATTAAATGGATCTCCTTTTCTCCCTCCATCTCCCATCATATAGTATAAATATCCATCTTCAGGCCCAAAAGAATTTGCCCCCGTGATGGGATGAAAACGGAAGACCTATAGTGAAGATTCTGCGTACTTCAGATGGGCCAGCCAATGTTGCCTGCAAAAGAAACACAAAATTTTACTTTCGCCTATTGTTGGGGCATAATGTGGATCAGACACAACATACATCAAGAAAATAAAGGTCAACAGCACGTAGACCCTTTTGATATCAAATATTTTGAACTTACTACCCCTTGTTTCATATTGCAGACAGACCTCCGTGTTATTTTTTTGACTCTTTTACCCTTGGACATCTGCCAAAATTTCACCTAAGGTAAAAAGTCAAAAAACTTTAATCCGCCAGGTCTATCTGCAACGACGAAACTAGAGTAGTAAGTTCAAAACAATGATACTGCAGGGGGGTCTGTGTGCAATTAAGCCAGAAATAATGGTAAAATGTGCACATTGGATGGTGTTGAAGAAGAGCTATTAGCACTATATTCTGCAATCACAGTCTGATACTGGCAAGGTTGGATTCCATTTTCAGAACCAAGCTTCGAAGGATCACAACCCACATCAGTATTACAAGCACATCGTCCAGAACAGCTAGCAGACTGAACCTTATCACAAGTAAACGAAACAAAAAACCTTCCATTTCTTGAGAAATTGGGATGAAAAGCTAAACCCATCACCCCAAACCGAGAATCATAAAGAACTTCATCAGTTATATCAAGGAACGGACTCGACTCATCAAGATCTAATGTTCCCCCAGAACCTTCTTCAGGAACAGTAGCCAGCCATATTTTACCAGCTTGGTTAGCTAAGAAAACACGATTAGATCCATCAGGGTGAGCTGCCATGTTAAGATACGACCCATTTCCAATTCTTTCGAGGCACAATCCTTTAGGATCAGGTGAATCTGTCGTCGTATTGAATTCAACTGATTTTCCAGTTAAACACAGAGATTCATCATCTGATGAGCCTGCAATTGCGCTGCAGAAGTCGAATTTTGTTTGCCACAGATCGGTTAGTTTGGAAGAAGGGATTCTGTAATGTGGGGCAAAAGGGGAATTTTGTATGGATGTGTCTCTTGCAAGTATCCCAGACCTCCGAGCAGAAATCACTGGTACTGTCCTTGGCTTGTGCAGAGCTGGAGGGTGAAGTGGAGTTGCAGAGAATAGGTATTGTGCGAAGTTTTAGCCCCGTTGCTGTGAATAGGTCTGCTGAATATGGATCACATTTCTGCAAATTGACAGAATGAGAGGGAATTGAGATTATTGCATGCACATAAATTTGATATCGATGGTAGGAAATCTTCCATTTTCAGTATGAAGATTCATTGTGTAACATGAGTGCGAATGAGTAACAGGTTCTTTAATCTCTAAAGAACATAGTTTCATGAGTTCAAACATATATGTATCACGCAAAGATTGTAACTATATATGGCAGTCCTGGAAAATTATGAAAGCAAGCACTTTTTCACATATTTTTGTGAAGAGGAATCCTAGCACACAAAGTCTGGGTCTCATGATGAGTTTCCTTTTATTAGTAATACTACATATTGCAAAGACATGATAATTGTTTGCAGATAACGGGTTCTTGATTACAGGAAAATCTACTAAAAAATCAACTAGTTGCGAGCTTATTAGGCTAATTGATGCATGTGAAGCTTAACGAGATTGAAGACTATTTTGATGAAACCGATGGATTTGATGAATAGGTTTTGTGAGTTGCAATTAATGAATTTGATGGATAATATTCTCTATGATACTATCCTTTAGTTACCATTTACTTCAAGGCATCTCTGCCTTCATTCTTCTGTAATACCCACATAATCACTGCTAGCTAAGTTTTCAACTTACCAATTTCCAGGTTCTATATACTGCTGTGTACACGCACAACTTGATTACATATTTCATTCTATAAATTCAACCCAAGAATTAGTTAAGTTAAAATCGAACCATTCCGAAGACCCCACAATCCATGTCAGAAGCACACAAAATGAAGTAAGTGTGCAAACCTCTTATTCTAATTACAATGTAAAATTATTTTTAGTCCTTTCACTAAAGGAAAAGAGAGTGCAAAATAGGAAGCATAAACAAGTGTTTGAGTGTTTCTATGAGATGTACCTACAAGTCACAAGTCAAAACCACTAATTTGCACCTCAAATAATTATATATTATTCGACGATAGCAATGATCCTAACAAACCCAACTGCCTTCTTGATCCTTATAGCTTACTCAAGAAATTAAAAGGAGAAAACAAATAGTAATCAAGAATTAAAAGTACTAAAAATAATTCAGCAAGAACACAACTTACAGCACAAAGAATGGATTGAACAAGAGAAGCACATGCAGAATCCGAGATGTTCATGGCCTCGAATTGCTTCTGTAGAGAAGAATCATCTGCAGCACTGCAGCAGCTGCTCCCATTGTAACCACAAAAACTCAGAGGAGCCTTCAAAGTCAATGGAGCCCCTACTCATAATTTCCAACAAAATTGAGCACAACCCATTATTCAAAATTTCTCCGTAAAACCCATTACACAAAATCATCTAAAAGACTAAGAGGATTGCATGAACTTACTTGAGTCTGTGCATAACTTGAGCCCAAATGAATTGGGAATGAAGAAGAGGATGGAGATTGAGAAGATCAGAAGAGAACCCATATGCAGTATCTTCATCATTTTTGCCCAAGATCAAAATGAGAGCTTTTGGGTTAATAAAACATCAGAGAGGAGAAGTGGACAGACTTGACGTTGACCACGTAAAAGAGAACAGGAGGAAAAAGATAAGAATGGAGACGTGAAGGGTGATGACTAGCTAGTGGGTTTTGATACAGAGTGGCAAGACAACAGGAGACAGAGGAGGACTTCACAAGCCCATTTCTAGCGTGAGAAAGACTAAAACAGATTTTACTAGGGTAAGAAATGTTAATTAATCTGTTTTTTATTAACTGCCCTATCTGATCATCACGAGCCAACATTGTATCCACCCGTATGGATTGATTCTTTATCATTTAAAAAGAGAATAAAAAAAAAAAAGATATGCCCATAGCTACCCAACTTAAATATTTCATGATGTTAAAAGGACAACATCACATTGCCATGTGTTGTTGCTCTCGAATATCAGTTAATAAATGGGCAGTTGAAACTACAGAGGGTATCATAATTCACACATAGTTGTATCTAACATTTCTTTTAGTATAATAGTTAGTATTATTATTTTATTTATATTCCCTACTTCTAGTATCACAGCTTAATACAGTCAAGGAATCCACAGAATGGTGAAAAACAAATGCATTGCAGACGAGAAAGCGTCTTAATCTTTGGATACCAACTTAATTAACCTTAAATCATAACGGGTTTGGATTGCTCCGGATCCAATAGCATACATACTATATTCTAATGGAAATTAGGAGTGGTAATAAACATTAATAATAATTTTAGATGATATTGATGTAGAATGTGCTGTAGATGCATTTGTAGGGAAATTAGATCATCGTAAGTCTAAACGGATACTCTGGTAGAGGAAATTGATCAGAACGAAGAACATGTCGATCTCCCAAACCGGATGTTGGAATTAGACAAATAATATATAAAAATCAATGATTTTTCAAGACATAGTCAACTAAATCTACTGTTTAGTAAAATTCTCTTTGGATTGTGAGATATCGAACGCTTATTGGTTTTACTATTTTTGGTAATGTTTTTAGGAGTTTATTTTTAGTAGAAAATAAATTCTATTTTGATTCCAAATTTGTCCATTTCCTCGATCATATGGAGTTTTAAAGATAGTTTTGTTATTTCTATTTTTGGTCAAGTTTGAATCCTAATAGAAATCTATTTTTTATTTAAAAGATAATTGTATGCTCTAGATGTATAAATTTTCCTCAATAAAATTCTTCTTATATTATTTTTCTTCATAGATGCAAAGTTTTTCACGGATTTCAAGATACAAACAACAACCCTAGGGCCTATTTGGCACTGTTAAAACCGAACTGCGATCAACCTACCAGCTTTTTAACATTTGGTAAAAACTTGAGCCAATATCGTTCAAGTTTTTGTAGGGTAAAAGATTTTAATTGATTT
>WHSE01000418.1:0-18035 GCA_012295165.1 Asparagus setaceus | reverse complement strand
AGAAGTCCAAAGTCCGATGGTTAGTCGACAAACGCACCAACCGACACGTATTACAAACAAAACTCACCAACAATCAAGATTTCAACAAACGGTCGATACAATAAATGCAAAGACCGGATCTTATCGTGAATCCTACAAAGAATTGATGATCTCAAAGAATCGAAGACTTGAAGCTATCTTTTGGGACCTCATAATCGAAGGTCGAACCATCATGTCCAAAGCATCCTGCACTCATCAAGAATCGAGATCGAGACGCTTTGGAGGTATCTGTAGGCATAAAAATTGCTTATCACATTCAACAAGACTCGAAACGTGGTCGACAACCGACGATCCATCCGGACGGCGCTGACTTAACCGCTCTATTTTGATAGGTTTTCATTAAAGCTACATTCAAAGTACATCCTGCACCAAGTAGAATGAGGACAATTTTCAATCCAAACAAGACGATTCGAGCTACGTTTAACAGTACACCTCTAGCTAATTACCCAAAGTATTTCAATCCTAGCTACAAGTCAAATGCAGGATCTTAAAAACTTAAGGGGGGGGGTCTTGTAGACGGTTAAAATATATTCAATCTAGGCCAATGTTCAGCTTGGAATCAAGAAGTGAACGCCCATGGGCTAAACACTTCAAATGGGCCCAAAGCCGAGCTCACAACAAGCTATGGTGAAGCTCGCTCAAACAAGCATGTGAACATCGCCACACAGCCCATTTTGGCTCAGCCCAAATGAATCAATAGCGAACCATGCGAAGTTCGCTACTTGATATCAGCGGACTTCGCCAGCAGCCATCCACATGGGCCACGCCATCCACGATCCAGAAGCAACGGCCCACCCACATCTTCAGCAAGTCTCACCTAAATGTCTTCAGCGAGCCTCGTCTAAAGGTTTTCAGCGTGCTTCGCCGAATAAGCGAACCCCGCCAAATAGCCATTTGAGGGCTATTTTCAAGGAAATAACCGCTCCCCACTATCTCCTATTTTGATGGCTACTTAATCCACAATTAAAGGCCATTAACTCTCTCTTTTAGCCTATAAAAGGAGAGGAGACTGCTCATGTTTTAGGATCTTATCTTAGAGAGATCAACCCACTTACATGCGAACGAATTGAGAAATCGACCCAACTTCGGTGCTAAGAGAAGACTGAGTTATCTTCCAAGTGACCAAGTTTTTATCAACAGCAAAAGACCCATCGTCTAAGTCGGTGCGTTAATGAGTACAAGATCGACGCTCCATCGGCATACAAAAAAGAACCCCCGAGAAATATAAATTTTTTCTAGTTTCATTGTGAGTCTTCTAATTGTAATCTGTGTCAATTGCAATATAAAAAGACCCGAAACAGCCATCTGAGAGGCAGCTAAGGAGGAAGAACCCTATGCCTCAATTTGATGTCATTCTAAGGCTTTCATCCATTGTCCCAACTATATAACAACTATAAAATAATAATAATAATAATAATATTCTGTTATTATCTTAAATCAAACACAAGGAATATAAATTACAACTTATATAGAAGAAGGCTAAATTATTAAATTGACAAACATCGGAACAACATTTGCGGGCGGTCGGCAAAAAAACTGGCTGGCTTAACCGATGGACTGCTGCTACTGCATCTTCCAGTATTCAATTATATCATTGAGATCACCTACATTGCTGTTCGCGGGGAAAGTTGTTTTGTTATTCATTGTTTGTTGAACTTGTTTACAGCTTCTTGGGCCTACAACAAAATTCAAACAAAAAGAAAAATTGCCTTTATTTAAGGCGCATAATGAAAACAAAAGATTACAACTTCTTCCTCAGAGGAACAAACGCCGATCTCTATTATACGGATCCTCGCCAGGGGTTCTTCGCCCGTGCTGTGGACTTTTATTCGTCCGCGGACCACAGCGATTCGTGATCCCCGTAGAAACCCGGATTCGAACTACAGACGAGGGGCTCGTTTCACGAAGGAACGGTTTGGCGGGGATCGTGACTCAATGGCGAGAGGATCGTCATGGGATCGTGACTCACGGGAGAGGATCACGGAGCTGTGAGATCTACTGAGAGAAATCACGCCGCTTATCCCCGGGGTAATCAGTAGTCCCGACCCATTCGCTTACCCCGCATTGTAGATCCGACGTCGACCGAACTCGCGGTCCGGCGTTCTAATCAAGGCCGACGGCCGGTAGATCTCATGAGAGATCTCTCCCAACATATAGTAAAATCCAACCACCGTAACCGAGCACCCCTAGACTATTTATAGGAAAACGGAAGAGGGCGCTGTCGACACTTTGGTGTCCTACCAATGCCTGGACACCTTTGGTGTCCCGTCATGGCCGACACCTTTGTCATGGTCGACACTCCGTGTCCGGCCAAGCCCGACACCTCGGGTGTTCCGTCAAGGTCGACATCTTGGTGTCCGGCTAAGCCCGACACCTTGGTGTTCGGTACCGCCGACACCAATGGTGTCCGGCCAAGCCCTGACACTTCTGTCCGAAGTTTTGGGCCATTGCTTTGCCCAAGTTTGATTTCCGGACTTTTCGCGACGCTTGCCCGATCTTGTCATTGTCGCTCTAAGTCCGTGTTCGATCTCATTTGATTGGTTTCAACCCGCCGACGGTTTAAATGACGCATTGGTCGACGCTTGAACTGGTCTCGCTGACGCTCAACCGATCTCGCTGGACGCTCAACTGATCGATCTTGCTTCCGAATATGGTCGCCAAATCTTATTGACTGGAGGCCAAGTTAGATTGATTCCTCCCACGGCCTTTGTCGATGAACTTCGCCGAATTTCAGCGCGCTCGCCGACTCGCGGCGCTTTTGGCGGCGAGTCAATCGCCAACATTTTCGAAGTCGCTGTTCCGACAGATCATCGCCGGTTGTCAACCCATCTTACGAAGTCTTGTTCGCACCGATAAGTAATTTTAACGCCATAGATACCCCTCCAAAGCCGCCTCACCATTCTTGATGAGTCCGGGATGCTTTGGACATGATGAGCCTTTCACCCTTTGGCGTGGTAGGACTTGTGAATGACCTTGGCGCTTGATCTCCACCCTTCAGCCTTTCCAGGCTTTGTAGGATTGCCGGGCTGTATTACTTGCATCGCATTTTTGTCCGGACCGCTGTTGAGATCTTGACCGTAAGTCGATTGATGAATTTCTTCTGAGAATAGCCTCGTGATTTTGATTCTTCCAATCCTCTCGTGTTGTCTAAGCTAGGATACCCGAGGGCGCTACGGCACCGCATTTATTGCTTGACCGCTTGTTAGAATTTCAAAATGTAGTTAATTGAGTTCATTTGTTGTTGACTCGCGGCTCGCGAATTGTCGCCCAATTGACCATCGAGATTCTCGCTGATCGGAATCCTTCATCGCGACGCAAGCTAATTGGCGCCAAACTATATGGATTTTAGCCTTCAATCGCATGAAAGTGCAACGCGTTGACCGGGCGGCGATCTTTATGCGGATCCCAACCGCTGATCGCTGAATCCTTCACAACGCACGCTGGTTGGCATCGCATCGATATTCCTTGTTGGAGTACAATTATCCATGGGAGGAATTCTTCGGATTTATTCCAATTCCAAATCAACCGAAGGGCCTTCCTACGCACGACGACAATCCAAGCATTGATACAAGGAGGAGTTCTTTCAAGGTAGAACGCTGTTGTCCCACAATATAAGCCTTGTCGTAATTCATCAATTTATCTCTTTGAGGTTCCACTGGGAAGAAATTGAGGGTTATCGAAGTTATCCTGAGAATATGGTAATATTCTCCGTGAACTTCTCGCTAAGAATTAGAAATAGTTTATACT
Organism: Asparagus setaceus; assembly: GCA_012295165.1. NCBI lineage: Eukaryota > Viridiplantae > Streptophyta > Magnoliopsida > Asparagales > Asparagaceae > Asparagus > Asparagus setaceus. The sequence continues at coordinate 14,249 of WHSE01000418.1, read as the reverse complement.
GTAGTCCTATTCTGAGTAGATTAGGCGACGCTGATCTACAATGATGTGATCCACCGACGAAGTTATCCCTAAGAATATCTTTTATGGAAATATTCTTCCTGAACTTCGATAAATTAGGAAACAGCTTTATACTGTAATCCTATTTGGAGTAGGATTAGGCGACGCTGATCGGGCCATGTGATCCGCATCATCGAAGTTATCCCTAAGAATATATATATTTTTAATGGAAATATTCTTCCGAACTTCTACAAATTAGGAAACAGCTTATACTCGTAATCCTATTTGGAGTAGGATTAGCGACGCTGATCGCATCGATGTGATCCGACGATCGAAGTTATCCCTAAGAATATTTTTATGGAAATATTCTTCCCGAACTTCTCGACAAATTAGGAAACGCTTTATACCGTAATCCTATTTGGAGTAGATTAGGCGACGCTGATCTGGGCCGATGTGATCCCAAGACGATCGAAGTTATCCCTAAGAATATATATTTTATGGAAATATTCTTCCTGAACTTCTCGACAAATTAGGAAACACTTATACTGTGAATCCTATTTGGAGTAGGATTAGGCTGCTGCTGATCTAGCAATGTGGGAGAATATTCGTAATATTGAGCCTAACATCTCCAAAATCTTTCCAAATATTTAGGAAAGAGGATGGATAAATTATTGGGCTGATTTGGATTCTTTTAGATATCCAATTAGGCTCCAATTAGAATTCCTACCCATCGCCAATAGGACTCCTTATTCAAAGGGGATTGGGTCTATACGGGTTGTTATAAATACCCATAATCCCTCCTTCTTCTTGACCTAGGCCTACTCTCTCTCTCGGATTTTTCACCCTGGTCGCCTTCTTTCCCTCTAAGTAACGAGGTGTGTACAAGGATTTCTAATATATATATTTCTCTTTCTTCTCTCTTCTTCTCTCTTTTTTTCTTTTTGTTGTTGCATGCATGTAATGGGAGAAGAACCCGCCTGTGGTGTCCAGATCGAATTCAAAGGCGGCCGGTGGCGAGGGCGCTGGCGACGGCTAGCGCCAGCGCCGGCCGGCTATATCGGAAGTCGTTCGCTTTGGTCGCGACGAAGTGCCCGGGTCATTGGCCGGCTGCGGACCGAAGCCGCTGGCCGGTTGGTGGATCGAAGCGGCAAGGCCAATGCTTATCGCGACCGAGCCTAGCTATCGAGCTCGCTCGCCACTGGCACCCTGGACGGGCGGGCGGTCCGTTGTTCTGTTGACATGCTCGCTGATGCTCCAAATGATTGATAGACCATGACCGCACTAAACGGACTTTTGATGCTATATTGCCGATGCCAATTGCGATTTGACCTTTCGTTGTTTTTGCACTCGGCGTCGCCGGAAGATCACGCTCGGGAGTCGACCGGCCTACTCCGCCTCACGATGACGCCACCATGTTTGTCGGGTGAGATTTTCATGTTTAAATGTACATTCACGACTTGCATTCCTATATCGCGACTTCTTGATTCCTCCTTCGTGGGGAACGACGCCCATATAGCCTTGATTTCTCCTTCGTGAGAATCGACGCCAGATAGCCTTGATTCCTCCTTCGAGGATCGACGCTTATATTTCTAACAGACGACTCGAGCCGCATTTACTACGGCCGATGGATAGAATACTTCGCCATTTTATGTGACGGGTATATTATCCGATAACCAGAGTGTGTTCGCATCGATTTTCCGCTATAAGACCGCGGACTCTATCTCACTAATTTCGAAATGAATTCAACGTTTTATATATATGTTTGTCGGGTTCGACTCATTCCAATTTCATTTTTTAGTTGAGTATCCTCTGCGCGCTTCCTTCGCATGCAGCTTGATCGGACGCCGTGGTGACCACTTCTCCTCCTCGATGACCCTACTATTCTTATTTCGCCCAGCTTTAGACCGGATATACCACCTGAGGTGACCCGCTTAGTACTTGAGGAGGTCTCGTGGTGTTGAGGTCGCCGATGACTCGACGCGCCACCGAGAAGATTATCGGGTTCTCACCTTTGGGCAAGACGGACTATTTGTTTGGCGACTCATGAGGACCAATACCTGCCATTGAGAGTGAGCAATGGTTTACAAGGATGACGGTGATTCTTATATCTCCCTTGATTCCTCGCCATCGTTGTTTAACCGAAGTTACGGCAGGTGGCGTAGCACCTAAGATGTCGTGGCGCAACCAGGAGTGTGATAGTATTCATTGTGGGTTTATTACCCATCAGCCGGGCCTCTGCCTCGCCGTAACCCGAAATACCTGGATTGCACCCCGGTATATCGATTGACTTCTCCGCGCGGACGCAGCATTTCACATCGGGTCGACTTGAAGAACCGCCTTGCCCCGTTGGGACGGAGATGCCTGATCCGTCATAGATTCTTCGATGGGTTCATTCTCAGATAAGCTCGTGGACTCGCTTGACTAGTCAATGCTCTTGGCCGATGGGGCGAGGAACTTGCTCGTGGTTTTATAATGATTCGTACACTATGTATGGGTTCCCATCAAGAAACCACTTCTTCGCTTTATCCGAAAGCTCTATGATCCCGATTCTAACACATTCTAACCGTGCATGGCGAACTAGGATTGGCTTCACACGAGATGCATCGGTCCCTGGGTTTACCTATGGAAGGATGCTATATCAGAGTACTTCCTTCTCGCCGAATTGGGTCGATCAAGGATACCACCGACTGCAAGCATTACACTCGGGACCTCACATGCCATTATCACATTGCCCCAGCACGATAGAGCCACAAGAAAAAGTCAATTATAAGTCCGGGCTCGCCAATTATTTGTTCAAACATCCGAGGATGATTCGATGAGCGATTTGTGAATGGCTCCTTCTACCCCTTCGTGAGGTTAATGAATTGATCAAAAGTCCGCTAAGTCTTATAACCCGGTAGTACCGAAAGTATGGTTTTCCAGTGGGACCAAATTCTCGACCTTCTTATGGCATGCAAGAAACCCATCCCGGCCGATGACTCTTAGCCGGCTTCCTCGCCATCGGTTGAAAAAATGTGATGCCGTCGTCACTTAGCTTCCGCCCGCGGAGGTACTCTATCCCTAGCTCAGCCTTTGCTCACAAGAAGGAGTTGTTCTTCCAAAGGATGGTGGCTAACATTCATCGGGGACTGCCAAATAGCCACCGCTTTACTCGAGGGAAACAAACCGCCGATGAGATTCCTCATGTCAAGGTGGAACTCCCCAGACACCTACTTGATGGCCCGGTTTGTTCTTCATCGACTGATATGATGACAAGACCGGCTTGGAGATCCATCCGCCCTTTCTTCAATCTTTAGAGAAATGCAAGTGGCAAGGGCGGGATTCTTAGGAGTCCCAGCAACCGCAGATTCACAAGGGTTGGGCCTTCTAGATGTTTTCCTTCCGGGTCGGCATGGGGAGTCTTTGATCGATGAGGGAGACATAATATGAACCGACTTTGCTTGATGTCGTCGCTTAATCAATACCAACATCCCACTGTGTTATCTTATTTTCCGAAAGTGAGAGACGAAAGTACATTGAGCCTTATTTCCTTCTCGCTTTCGCTTCGCGGGCTTCGCTTACGACCAACTTTACGCTGAACTCGAACCGGGCTCCTGGACTCGCGGCTTGATCGATGGTGTCCGGCGCTGGCCGTGGAGTGTAGCTGTCCGTACTAACGCTTAAATTTAGCCTCCCGTGAACTGATCAGAACCGGAGTCGACATATTTATATCCGCAGCTGGCTTTGGCCGCCGCGAGCTCGCCCTCGCTGAAGTCCCATGACGAACCAAGGTCGAAGAGGCTTCCCGAAATGACACTCGTGCCGCTCGTGAGGCCGCCGCACGTAATAGCGCCGCCATACCCATGAGTCGAGTAGGTCCGATGGGGAGATCCATATCTCAGATACCTGTGGGAGGACCGGAGGGAATTGCAACTCATGAAGAGAACTCGTACTTTCTCCTTGAATCTCCTTTATCCCTTGAGATATCCCACCGATATTGATTTATCTTTTCAGAATTCCGTAGAGAAGCGGTCCGGCCTTGCAATGGGGACAAACTCCCAAGAATGGAGCTCCTTCTAAGCTTAAAAGAAGCCGGTTCACGATCTCACCGCTTCTGGACCATTATCTTGATTCGACAGTTAAGACTCACGGCGATAAAGGTAATGTCGACCGACCAAATCTTTCTCATCATTCTGCCTTTATGAATCTCACAATTTTCTCTGTGCAGAGAATTTGGTAGCGATGCCAATTTTGATTTTCCCTCCCTCGACTTTCCAGTCCGGGGCCACAAGTAACTGAGCTATGGCAGAGAGCCTAAAATACCAACATAGACTCGGATCGGAGAATCCAGTACATCTAACACCGTAATTTTTCTTACCCGACAAAGAACTTGCAAAGACACGAAATTTGTTTCCTCGCGAACTCACATCTATACTTCGGCTCTTATGTCGCTTTTTCATGGAGGACTTCGAGGATTTGATGCTGATTTACCCCAGACGCTCTCTTCCCGGGCGATATCGGTTCGAGCTAGGAATTCCTAGGGATATCGAGGTCGATTTCTTTGAAGGTATAAATCCCTTCCTCGATAATCATAGGACTATTCAATTTTGACTAGTACGTCTATGATTGAAAATGTCTCTCGCTTGATAACAGACTCGCCCCGTGACATTGAGCCCGCTATTCTTCCAGAAGTCAACTTCCGAACCGCCGATATGCTTCGACGCGTGTCGAGATACCGACCGAGACTGCCGACGCCACACCGACCGCCGCAGCCTTCCGGCTTCATTAAGGCAAGGAGAGCGCCTATAGTGTATGAACCATTCAACCGCCAATACTCATGTTGATTTTTGGTTTTGGGAAGTTTCAACCCCTTTTCTTCCTTTTGCGGTCTATAACGACTCTTCACGAACTTAGTGAGAGCTTTGACGACGCACAACCATCTCACTTATTATCCCGTGGAAATTCGCTCGGTTTCTCCTATTTAGCCATAGTGATAGTACATTCTCGATACCGTGCTTTCTCTCCGCCGGCCCGACCATTCCTTGATCCTAGGGTAACCACGATACGAGATGCGGTTATTCGAGTTGGTCCAGTAATTGCCGATGATCTCGATCATTTGAGGTTAAACTCCAAAGTTCGAAGATTTTGAGGCGCCCGCTTCCCTCATATATAGACAGAGATGAGGCTTGCCCGACAAATTGGCGTGATGCTCGCTATTATCGACTCGTTCGATGCAACAGACCGGTGCATCATTTGAGATCATTGCCGCTGAAGCTTCGCCTTCTCGGGGGACATTTTCACTTGTGTCAGCTGAGAAGCGAGGATAGTAGAGCTCGAACAGAACTTCAAGCGGCGAGGAGAGTCCGATCATCTTGAAGCTAACGGCGCCAACAAGGAAGAGACTCTTGCCATGTCCGAGAAGTTTGAACTCGGCGTAAGCGGGTTGACATCGAGAAGGAGATCGCTAAGGCCCTTAATAGCAACGAAGAGTCCTTCGTAATGAAGCTTCAAGTTTAACTTCAAGAACTTTCACCGATAAAATATTCAATTAAAACAACAAATTTGTTCTCATAAATTGATGTTTAAGGATTTGTAATTTCAGCCTTTTATTAATAAAATATGTCTTTTTTCTTTTATGCTTTATTATGATTCTTTTATTTCACGTAAATAATTAACCATAATACTTATAGGATTTTGGCAAACCTCACCATCAACGAAGTTTGATTAGCCTTTACCGACACCGCTTGAACCGCTAGCGCGGCGATTATCTAAACTGCTCAAGACATGACGCTATGCTTAAAAGAATAAAACTCTCTTAGACTTGATGCTATGATATTGAATACATAGGCTCTGTGACTTTACCGGCAAGAGACCACCCTGCAACGCTGTATTACACGAGACTCATCCCTTCTTAGGCTTCAGATAAAATACCCTTAATCAAACTCGTGTCTTCAATCTGAAAGACTAAACCGCAACGCTGTGAGGCGCGGTTTTATCCCTTCTTAGGCTCCGGATAATACCTTTAATCAAACTCGTGTCTTCTTCAATCAAAAGACTAAACCGCAACGCTGCGGTGAGGCGCTGGCTTTATCCCTTCTTAGGCTTCGGATAAAATACCCTGTAATCAAACTCGTGTCTTCTTCAATCTAAAGACTAAACCGCAACGCGTGCGAGGCGTTGGCTTTATCCCTTCTTAGGGTTTCGATAAAATACCCTAATCAAACTCGCCTTCTTCAATCTAAAAGACTAAATCCCAAGAATGTGGGAGGCGGGTTTTATCCCTTCTTAGGCTCTCGGATAAAATAACCCTAGAATCAAACTCGTGTCTTCTTCAATCTAAAAGACTAAACCTAAGAACGCTGGTAGTATGTTGGCTTTAGGGTTATCCAACCCCAATTCTCAACGTTTGATGAGCCTTTACCAACTACCGCTTGAGTTCTAGCATGTAGATTATCTAAATCTATTCTACACACAACGCTGTGCTAAAAGAATGAAACTCTTAGACTTAATGCTATGATGTTGAATAATGAGGTTCGGCTTTTCACTGAAGACTAACCTCGGATAAGTATAGCTCTCCTATCCTTGCTTAGGATTCGGATCAAATTTTCCAAGATGAACCTTGGTTCCTTCTTTGACCGGAGAACTAATCAACCGATAAGATTGATTGAGGTGGGAAAGGAAGAATGTATTCTATTTCCAAGGTGGAGAGGAAGGAGGATCTTGTCTCCTATCTCCCGTAAGGGATGAACAAGAGAGGAAGGTTTGTATCCTATCTCTTGCCTGGGAGAGGAAGGAGGATCTTGTCTCCATCTCCTGGGATGAACAAGAGAGGAAGGTTTGTATCCCATCTCTGCCGCTGGAGAGGAAGGAGGATCTTGTCTCTATCTCCCAGGGATGAACAAGAGAGGAAGGTTTGTATCCTATCTCTGCAAATGGAGAGGAAGGAGGATCTTGTCTCCTATCTCCGTGCCGGAAAGGAAGGATTTTTGTCCTGCTTTCCAAAGGAAAGAAACTAAAAGTGGGATTTCCACTGAGAATCTTGAAAGGTGAAACTAAGAGTGATCTCCACTGGAATCTAGGACAAGAGAGGAAGAATGTATTCTATCTCTGCTTCTCAAGAGGAAGGATGTGTCCTATCTCCGTGAATGTGGGAAAGGAAGAATGTATTCTATTTCCGATGAGAAACTAAGAGAGGGTCTCCACTCCAGAATCTTGGGGTTATGGATAGCTTTCGCTTTTATAGGATTGCAACCGTAATTTGAGGTGGACCTCGCTCGTAGAAGGAATCGAGAGGGATTTTGCCGGTGGTTGGACCGTGGCATTTTTAGGGCCCACCACAATGAATTTGATCGGTGAGAGAATTTTGGAGGAAAACAAAATAACTTAGGGTTATCCTCAAGAAAATGAGTGAGATATTCTCTGAGGAACTTCCCATCAAAATGGGTTATCCCAATGTACTAAGGATAATACTTTTTAGAAACTTCCCATTTATCTAAGATTAACCGCCGGCCGCCATTCTCAGGTGATAAGGCGATATGCACCGCTTGAATAGACCGGTCTATTATAAACGGTCCTTCCCATTTGGGTTCAAATTTACCTTTCTTCTGGAGTTGAGAATTATCTACCGCCTAGCGGCGAGGACGCAGATCTCCCTCCTAAAGGTTCTCTCATCGAACTTTCTTTTGAAAGCCCTCGACATCCTAGCTTGATAGAACTCAATGCATTGTTGAGCCTCCAGCGCTTTCATCTAACATCTCTGCTTTCGAGACGCTTTTGATGTTGTTCTTCGATCGCCACTCGCTGAAAGGGCGCGCGGTGACGGAACTCGATTTTAACGGAGAACTGCCACACCCGTGAAACTGTGGAGTATGGGTCGCCTAAATTAGGCGCAATAAGCGATATGCCCGCAGTGCTTCTCCGAAGTTTATCGTCCCGCCTCGCTTTGTTATTCTTCACAAGCTTCGATAAAATCTTGATAATCGCCTTGTTGAATGCCTCGCCAATCCATTTGCACCGGATTATAGGTCAGCGACGCAGACGCCTTGTATCTTGAACTTTCGCAAAACCCATGAAGGAATTGCCGATGAATCGGGACCGCTGTCATGCACGATCCGCCTTGGGACACTATGTCGAGATGACATGGTGTTTGATAAACTTGATGACTGCATTCGCCTTGACTTCTTTAGCGATTGCTTCACCACTTGGAGAAGTAGTCGTGATCGCTAGAATAAACCGATCGCTTTGACCGACGGGAGAAAAATGAGACCTACAACGCCCATTCCCCATGTCTCAATGGCCGATGTGGTCAAGGATGCAACCGCCCGAGGTCGATGCATATAATTCGCGGAATTTGACACGCTGCATCGATACAGACGCCGATCAAGGCTGCTAATCATTGTTGCCGCCGGCAACCCATTCTCCTAATAATGCATCGAGTTTGGGACCAGCCGGTGCCGTGATTCACCTTCGCGGCGCTTCGGGACCTCTCGCCTCTTTGTTTGAAAGGCACCGGAGTAATGCATCATCATACCCGACGATATAACATCCGGTCTCGTGTCGTAGAATCTTCGCCGGATTGACTTCTTTCCTTCACGCCTTGTGGCGTAATACCATGCAAGACGAAGTCGATGATGGAAAGCCAATCTCGGCTCCAATTTAGTTTGGGTCGTATATACTTTGGTAACTACGCCCTTGTCTTCTTGTACCTCATCGTATATCGTAAGAGTTAATGAGTCCCGATCGTAACTTGTTCGGTCTCGTGAGGTCGCTGCTGAAATCGCTAACGCCGCCAATGCATCCGCTGCAAGCCGCTCAAGACGCGGATGTACTCGATAAAGAACTCTTCAATGAGTCCGCCATTTCAATGGCTACCGATGATAGGGAATTAGATCGATTTCTCGACTTGTAGTCTCCTGGACTGCCCGACTATCGGGCCAGAATCGCCAGACGCTTCGAGATATTCAACCCTAGCTCTTTGGCTAAACTAAGTCCGATAAGTAGCTGCTGTATTCGCCACGCTATTGGAGCAAGGTTCGAGCTAATAAGCACGGGCATGACATGATTCCTGGGAAACTAAGACAACCGACTCCTACGGATATCTTAGAGCATCCGGGCACTTACCACGTTAGCTCGAGAAGCCCCGCCAAAATACAACCTCCATATTTGCCGGTGCTAGTGTTGACTTCATGGACTTCATCCGAAGATCATCATATAAATTAGCCGCATCCGCCGTCGGGTTGGCGCCAGAGATCGATGATGGCTTGTCCTTTGACCGACTTCTTGTTTGAAGTGCAAGTCATACGGACAAGAGTAAGGCCCATTTGCCAAACGCCAACTCATAGAGGCCTACGGTCATGAATATTCACCGGATTTACGTTGGAGATGACATAAATTGTCCGTCCAGTGCCGCATCTTCTAAATCGCGAACACTAATGCAAGGCACCGCTTTCAACCATTGGGTATCGAGACTCACAACTAATGTCCGGCCATCACTGCTCGCGGGATCGCTGCCGCCGCCCTCAGGCGAGTAATACGCGCTTAACGAGTGATCCGTTGCCTTGATGTAAATCGAAACGTTTTCTCGACGCTGTGCAACAAGAACAGGAGGTTTAGCGAGATACGATTTGATCTCTTCAAATGCTTCTCGGCAGGCCGTCCCAAATAAATGACACGCTTTTTATTCAACTTTGAGAATGGTTGGCACTTCCCGATAGGTTCGATATGAACCGGCTGATGTACGCCAATCGCCTTTGTAACCCCCGAAGTTCTCTCAAATTTCTTGAGGTTGTAAATCTCAATCGCTTTCACTTTATCAGATCGACATGGATTCCTTTGTTGGTGACGACGGTTGCAGGAATTTGCCAACGGACATCCCAAGGAAGGATTTGGCAGGTTCATCTTTAGTCGATGAGTTCGCATGAGCTCAATACCGCTCTAAGATCTTTGATGTGATCTTCCTGCCACCGCTTTTACGACTAAGTCGCCGACGAGCATTCACCGCTTTCCCGAGATGGTCCCGAAAATTTTCGCCATCGCCACCGGTACGTGGCGCCAAAGATTTTTCAGCCGAACAAGATGACCGTAGCAATATATACCGATGCTGCTCAATGCCGCGGTGTTCGCATCATCTGGTGCATCTTGATCCGATTGTAACCCGAAACCATCCATGAATGACATTTTTTCAAATCCACACGATTGTCGACTATGACATCGCGATGGGGAAGAAAGTCATCTTCGCAAGCAAGCTCGTGTCTCTCAGAGTCGACTATGCATCCTAATCGAACCATTCTTCTTCATGACCGACTATATTCGCCACCCAACCGGATGTTGAATTTCCTTGATGAATCCCCGATTCTATGAGTTTCTTCACTTCGCCAACGACATTCGCGAAGATTTATGGATCTAAACCGCCTTTGGCGGTTGCTTGACAAGTTTGACATCCACCTTGATGTTGAGGCGATGTGTCGCCATTAGGGTCGAAGTCCCGCATGTCCTCGTAGCTCCGTGCTAATACATCGATATATTCCCCGATTAGGGCTTATCAATCCTCCTTCTCTTCCGAGGGAAGAGTATTGTGATGTTTATGAGCTTAGGATGCTCTCCTCACACCCATATTAACTGACTACCTCGCCTTTAGTGGGGGTTCTCTTTGTTTGAATCTATCCCCAAACCGCTTCGAAGTTGATGGATCCACGGGTCTTCCCATGTTGGCATATCTTCATCATCCTCAATAGTAGCAGGATCAATCAAGCCATATTTGACATCAAAGCCTTGAAGGCTTCTCCAAGGCCGGTGTCTAATCCCGTCAAGAATCGATGAATGTCCGCCTCCCTCATCGGTGGATTATTATCAATCACCATGAGCATTCATCTTCCGAGGAGGATTCAGATCCCAATCCCTTCTAAATGCATAGTAGTTATCCCGGCTCTCTTGGGACATATGCTTTGGGAGGGACTCGAGGACCTCGCCAAAACATAGACCTTCGCCTTGTGTCAGTTGTACCCCACTTCTTCATGATAGCTTCGACTATATCTCAATGTGGAGGATAGACCCATTGTCATCTTCATCTTCAAGGTAGTCCTTTCAAGAGCTTGTCATAATTGGACCGCCGAATAGTCCCTGACCGCAAACGAAGTTAACCGCTAGCGACGCGCTAGGAATAAGCCGCGACGATGGTTCCTTGCCGGCCATATTGTTAGTGACCTCCGCAATTCATTGGCTCGAGGTGCCGATTCGCGAATCGCCTTGACCTAGGTCTTGGCGCTTCGTGGTGAGTCTCGAAGATCGACCCTTCTCGAGCTTGACAACAATTACACCGAGAGTACTGCTTTTGATAAGCTTGGAGCATAAGCATGACTGTTGGCTTGGGGAGCCTCTTCGAGATTTCTTCGCACTTCAAGACGTAGTATAACTCATCGGCATGAGTGTCGAGCAACCTACGGTGTGTTGGCACGATCTTCGCATAACGCCCTCATCGCCGATGAAAACGCCTTTCGAGGATCTAATTATTTCACAAACCGCCGAAGTGACTCGCCTTGACTTCCGCAGGTGAGCGCGGAAGTCTCGCCAGACTTCTGACTTCGACTTTCAACCGATAAGAGGGGCTGCAGAGTCTTCTTGTTCTTGTGGGTACGACCCCGCACTAGGAATGACCCGCGATTCCTTTAGCGGACCCAGCGATCCTTGATGGTAAGCCCGCCGGTCGGGCAGAGTTGGCTTCACGAAAGTCTAGATGTAGACACCGAGGTAATTTCGGCGCCGATACAACTTTTGTTGAGGTGCTCACAATTTCGATTTGAGCACGGAGCAGAGTTGGCCTCGCCGCGAGCCGGGCTTGATGCCGTGTTCGCCGGAGTTGAAGCGCCGACGGACTTGGGCTTCCAAACCAGCCGACTCGCTGACTAACTTCTTACCCTCCTTCTTCAATTGGGCATCGAACCAAAGCCCTTGTTTGTGCGAGGAGCGCCGGGCGCTCCGGATACGCCTGGTGGAACGGTTCCGCTTGACTCGCAACCCATTCATTTGTCACCGCCCGAGTCGGCTACGATCTCGCACTTCAGGCTCGAAGTTAACCTGATCTTAGATCCGGCCATAGCGAACCCCATCCATTGATTCTTTTGCCCGGCGCTTTGTTTTGCAGCGCTGACGCCGCTCTCGACGGCTCTCTTAGAGAGAGTCACGATGCCATTGGCGGGAACTACCTCTTGAGGAGATAGAGGTTCTGAAAATTTGGCCGCTTTGCCGGCCGAGGAACCACCGTTGTCTCCGCAGCCTTGACGGGCGTGGTGGTGGATTTTCTCGCCCGTGATTCGAGGCCGATTGGTCTTCCTTGCAAATGAGACCATCTTGGACTTATGGGGAGTCGGATCTCGACGAGGAAGAGAGATACTCCTGCACTTCTTTTGGTCGAACTCAACTCGACTCTTCTATCAACGGATTTGATCCGCTGTTATGACATCATTCTTTGTTGAGGCCGCTGGGTTCTACTATGGCCCAGCCTTGTTCGGGGAAAGTTGTTTTGTTATTCATTGTTTGTTGAACTTGTTTACGTTCTTGGGCCTACAACAAAATTCAAACAAAAGAAAAATTGCCTTTTATTTAAGGCGCATAATGAAAACAAAAGATTACAACTTCTTCCTCAGAGGAACAAACGCCGGATCTCTATTATACGGGATCCGCTTGTGTGGGTTCTTCGCTTTGTCTTTGGGGACTTTTATTCGTCCGTGGACCACCGCATTCGATCCGGTAGAAACCTCGGATTCTAGAACTACAGACGAGGGGTTCGCTTCAAGGAAACGGCTGCTAAGGGGATCGCGACTCACGAAGGAGAGGATCGCCAGGGATCGCACTCACGAAGGAGAGGATCACGGAGCGGTGAGATCTACTAGGAGAAATCACAGCTATCCCCGAAGGGTAATCAGAAGTCCCCGAATTTACCGCTTTACCTCGACAGATTCCCGACCGAACTCGCATCACGGTTCGAACCGCAAGGCCGACGCTCGAGATCTCGCGAGAGCTCTCTCCCAAATATCGAAAATCCAACCACGTAACCGAGCACCCCTAGACTATTTATAGGAAAACGGAAGAGGGGGTGTTGCCGGACACTTTGGTTCAAGAATGCTCGGACACCTTTGGTGTCCGGTCAAGCCGGACACTTTGGTGTCCGGCCAAGCCCTACACTTCTGTCCGAAGTTTTGGCCGCCGCTTTGCCCAAGTTTGATTGTTTTCCGGACTTTTCGCGACGTTTGCTCCGATCTTGTCGTTGTCGCTCTAAGTCCGTGCTCGATTCATTTGATTGGTTTCAACCCGCCGACGGTTTAAATGACGATTGGTCGACGCTTGAACTTGGTCTCGCTGACGCTCAACCGATCTCGCTGACGCTCGAATCCGACGATCTTGCTTCACGAATATGGTCGCCAAATCTTATTGACTCGAGGCGCCGTTGTTAGATTGATTCCTCCTACGAAGCCTTTGTCGATTTGTACGCCGACTCCGCGCGCTCGGCCGACTCGCTTTATGCGCTTTGGCGGCGAAGTCAATCGCCAACGCTGAAGTCGCTGTTCGGACGGATCGCCGGTTGTCAACCCACCATTTACGAAGTCTTGTTCGGGTACTGATAAGCAATTTTTAACGCCTACAATTGCAAACGCTAAAGGAGTCCTCAAAAGGAAGAAGGTGAATTTTCTAGTCAAGTTCTCAATTTGTTTCTTCTTCTTCATCTTTTATTTTTTATCCATGAGTTTGTTTAGGTATGTTTTGAGCAAGACGGATTTTAGGCAACGTGGATAAATGATGACCTTAGAATTAAGGGTATGGTTATGACTAAAAATATCAAAAGGAGTGAGAGCTTTCCAGAGAACTCCAACATTATTCTTTCTGCAGGATTTTTTTAATTATGTTGTTTTTTGAAGGCATTGTAAAAAGAACAGTGCTTATCTACAGTGAGAGCATGGTTTTAATTTTGTTGTTTCTTGAAGGCAATCAGAAAAGAAACAAGGCTTATCTCAGAGTGAAACATCCAAAAGTTTTAGCAGATAATATAATATAATATAATATTAGTAATAGATAGACAATTTAAATGAGTATGAAAGAAGCTAAACAGTTGCCTCTATGTATCTTTTCTCAAGTATAAACAATTTAAATGAGTAAATTAGAAGTCTGAACTGACCTAAAAATTGCCATTGGTATCTATATAGCTAAGAATAAAATGGTTGAAATTAATTAATAACTAAACGGTTGAAGCTTTAATGACCTATTGTTATGAGCTCATATTA
>WHSE01000417.1:0-18044 GCA_012295165.1 Asparagus setaceus | reverse complement strand
CCTCTCCTACTTGAGCACCTTCACCAAGCAACCTCAACGTAACATAATTCATAACTGAACCAAACATAGTGCTCCTTCCTTCGATATGCGATCCCCATCCTCCGTCTTCATTCTGAAAGGAAAAAATGACCAGTCTTTTTCGTTGCAAACTTTATTACATAGGAATTCACATAAGCAAATAAGAATCCACCATCATCCTTGTGCGCCATTGCTCACTCTCAATGAAAGTCGTATCGGGTCCTCGCCGAATTATCAAATAAATAGTCCGTCTTGCCCAAAGAGAACCGGTAATCTTCGAGTGGCGTCGATCATCGGCGACCTCAACACCGAGGACCTCCCCAAGTACCAGCTGGGTCACCTCCATGATATCCGATCTAAGCTGGAAATAAGAATAGTGGGTCATCGGAGGAGAGATTGGTCACCGCGTCCGTCAAGCTGCATGCGAAGGGCGCGCAGAGGGATACTCAAGCGAAAAAGATGAAATAGGAATGGGTGAGCCCGGCAAACATATATATATAGAGGCGTTGAACTCATCTCGAGATTGTGAGATAGAGTCCTGACATTATAATGGGAAGATCAATCCGAACACACTGATTGGTTGGATAATATACCCCGTCACATAAAATGGCGATGCATCCTATTAGTCAATCGTAATGCCGAAATCGCTCCCCATCGTCCGTAGAAATATGGCGTCGATTTTCCCGAAGAAGGAGAAATCGAGGCTATATGGCGTCGTTCCTGAAGGAGGAATCAAAGACGTGCGGCGTCGATTCTCACGAAGGAGAAATCGAGGCTATATGGTCGTTCCCACGAAGGAGGAATCAAGGCGTGCAATTTGCAAATACAAGTTGTGAATGAGCAATTTAACATGAAAACCTCACCGGCCGAATGATGGTGGCGTCATCCGCGAGGCGGAGTAGACGGTCGGCTCCTCGGTAGCGTGATCTTCCGGCGACATCGAAAACGCAAAAACCACGACGAAAAATCAAATACATGGCTAAAAGATCAGCGAGTATAAGCGGGGAGCTCCGTTTGGTGGTCAGCTCATTAGCCCGCGGCAGGGCACCAACGGACGGCGTAGTCAAACCTGGCTCTGAACAACAAGCAAACCCGCACAGCGCCTTCGGCGCGACCGAGCGCCAATGACGGGCGCTTCGATGTAACCGGCGCCAATGACTGGCCTTCGGTCCGCGACCAGCGCCAGCATGGCCTTCGGCCGCAACCGGCCAATGACGAGCGCTTCGGCAGCGACAAGCCAATGCGAGAACTTCGGCCACCGGCGGCGCTGGCGTTAGCGTCGCCGGTCACCGCTCCGCGTCATGCGGCATACGGGTCGATATCCTCTCCTCCGTGCATGCATACACCAACAACAAAAAAGAGAGAGAGAAAAAGATGAAAAAGATCTTGTAAAACTCGTGTGCATACCTTGTTGATCGAGGAAGATAAGGCGAAGCGAGATGAAAACAAGAGAGAAACGCAGGCCGACCTGGGTCGGAGAATAGGAGGGTATGGGTTTTATAACAACTCCTAATGGGTCCAAACCAATTCTAATTAGAACTCTAATCAGCCCCTAATTAGGTCCTAATTGAACCTTATCCTGATGTCAAAATAAGTGCCAAATCAGTCCGCTGATTGGCTCCTACCCTCCGCTATATTTGGAAAGATTCAAGATTTATTCCGAATAACACCTCATGGCCCATCGACGCCAATCAAACGTGTCGCCCAATCCTACTCCAACTAGGATTACGAGTATAAACTGTTTCCTAAATTGTCGAGGAGTTCCCGGAAGGATATTCTCACAAGAAATATTCTCAGGGATAACTCGATTGTACGGATTGCATCGACGCCAATCAACGCGTCGCCTAATCCTACTCCAACTAGGATTACGAGTATAAACTATTTCCTAAATTGTCGAGGAGTTCCCGGAAGGATATTCTCACAAGAAATATTCTCGTGGATAACTCGACAATGGATTGCATCGACGCCAATCAACGCGTCGCCTAATCCTACTCCAACTAGGATTGCAAGTATAAACTGTTTCCTAATTTATCGAGAAGTTCCCGGAAGAATATTTTCACAAAAAAATATTCTCAGGGATAACTCGATTGTACGGATTGCATCGACGCCAATCAACGCGTCGCCTAATCCTACTCCAACTAGGATTATGAGTATAAAATCGTTTCCCAATTTAACGAGAAGTTCCTGGAGAATATTACCATGTTCTTAAGAATAACTCGATAATCTTCAAATTCCTCCCGCTGTGGAAAAAGTTAATGAATTCTGCCGAGACTTATATGGGCCAACAACGCTTCTACCTTGAAAGAACCCCATCAGATCGGTGCCATTCAGGCCACCGAGGGCCTACCAAGCAACAATTAAGGACCGAACAAATCCCTGAAGAATACCTCCCACCGTGGATGAATACACTCCAACGAGGAGTAATACAAGAGCGACGCCAACCGACGCCAGCCGCCGAAGGATTCACCGATCAACGGTTCGATCCACGAAGATCGACGCCACCAACGCTACACTCGCCGATTGAAGGCCAAACCCATATAGTTTGAAGTCAATTAACTGGCCGAGTGAAGAATTCCCGATCAATGGAGGAATCTCGATGGTCAATTGGACGACAATTCACCGCACACGAAGTCAACAACAAATGAACTCAATTAGCTACGCCGAATTCCAACAACGGTCAAGCAATAAATGCAAAGACGTAACACCCCCGTATCCTACAAAGCACCGGAGAACCCGAGAATTGGAGGAATCAAACATCGAGCCAATCTCAAAAGAAATTTATCTACCGACTTCTGGTCAAGATCTCGACAACGGTCGGACAAAAAATGCAGTACCGTAATACCTTCAGCAATCCTACAAAGCACTGGAAAGACTGAAAGGAGTGGAGAGATCAAACGCCAAGGTCATTCACAAGACCCATCACGCCATCAAGGTGAAGGGTTCATCATGTCCAAAGCATCCCGCACTCACCAAAGAATCGACCAGACGCTTTGGAGGGGTATTCAGAGGCATAAAAATTGCTTGTCAATACCCGAGCAAGACTCGAACGGTGGGTTGACAACCGACGCATCCATTCGACAAACCGACGCCGCATAACGTGAAAGCGAATGGACAACTCATGAAGTGGGTCGCCAAGGCGCATTTAATCAACGGAGGCTACGGTTATGGAATGAATCCAACAAGCAAAGCTTCAACGAGATCGATCGATTCAAACGCCAACGAGATCGGATTTGAACATCGCCCATCGCCACTTAAACCGCTGACGGATGAAACCAATCAAGTGAACCAAGCTGACTCATAACGACAATGACAAGATCGAACGAACGTCGCGAAAAGTCCAAAACCAAACCAAACCGAGGGAGCGTTGCCGCCGAAAACCGGACACCGCAGGTCCGGCCAATGGCCGACACCAAATGGTGTCCACGGACACCATAGGTCCGCCGACACCAATGGTGTCCGCCGATATTGGTGTCCGCCAAGGTCGACACCATTAGGTCCACGACACCAAATGGTGTCCTAGCCACCCTCTTATTTCTTATAAATAGGCCGGGGTGCTCATTTGCACAGCCGGATTTTTGGAGATTAGATTTTCTCGATATTTGAGAGAGCCCTCGCGAGATCCACGGAGCCGCCGCCACACGCCCCGAAAGCACCGCCAGCACGCCGATCTACAAACCGCAGGTGTTTAACTCGGCCTACATGATCGGGCCACGGATTTCTCCTAGTAGATCTCACCCGCCGGCCATCCTCCTTCGCGGAGGCGATCCCCGGCTGCCATCCTCTCTTCGCGGAGTGTGATCCTCGTGCGCCGCTTCCTTCGGAAACGAGCCCTTCACGCCTCAGAGTTCCGTAACCCGGTTTCCACTCGATCGAATTGCGGCGGGTCCACTGACCTATAAAAAGTCCCCACGTGCAAAGAACTGACGCAAGCCGGTGATCCCGTGAAAATAGAGATCCTCGGTTTGTTCACAAAAGGAAGAAGTTGTAATTTTTATTTTCATTGTACGCCTAAAATAAAAGGCATTTCTGTTTTGAATTTTGTTGTAGGCCAACGGTTGAAACAAGTTCAAACGAGCAATGAATAACAAGTCTACTTTACCGCGAACACTAATTTACCACTCTTAATAATTTTTCCAAAGATGGAACTAAACCTTATTCGATATGGTTATTTTTATGAAAGGCATTTACATGTTCCTACTTATTTATAGGTTATGCATTGAGATTGCAAATTATTTATCATGTAGAATTCCCGCCAAATCTTTTTCTTCCACACCATATTAGATGTGGATATGAAGAAAATTAAGTGTACGACGCTTGGAGATTTGGAGTTGTCACATTCTTGTTAGAGAATAAAATATGGGCAAATTGGAGTCTAAAATAAATAATAGCCATAGTAGGTTATCCAAAAAGGTAGAAGGTATTATATTGATAATCCCATCAGAAGTTTTAATAATTATTATTAGAAATGTTCTTTTATAAAATTAAATTTATTGATCAAGAATCTATAAACTCTAGAAGAAAACTTATTTTCTTCAGAGGGAGAGTTATTTAATCCAAGGGGAGAAACTTCAAATGAGTTTCTATGAATTCAAGGGGAGCTTTAAGTAATAAAGTAAATGGAGATTTACTTACTAAATTTATTATTGAATACACCGACACAATTAGAGATCAAATAGATTTTCATCCACCAGATAGTACAAGAACCTTGTTAAAACATATTTGATGGAAAGTAACAAGGAGAATAAAATCCTAAAACTTACACAAAAGTCATGTTGAACATGATTTCATGTAAGTGAGTTGATGTCATATTTGATGACAAACGGTTATTAATTTTGAAGAAATTTTTCTCCAATTGTAATATTATAGCTTATAAGGATCCATTTAGTCATTCAAAGATGTTATGAATATAAGATATTGATAAACCAATTTCAAAATAACCTTCTTGAACGGATATCTTAAAGAAGATATTTACATATAGAGATTATAGAATCAAGTATGTAAAATTCAAGAAGATAAGATTGATTAATTGAATCAATCAAGCTATGAACTTAATCAAGCTTTAGATAGTTGAAACATTCATTTTGATGAAATGATTAAGGAAATTGATTTTGATCAAATCCTTAAAAAGAAATTTTGTGTGTATAAGAAACAATAAAATAATTACATTATATGCATGTTGATGATATATTACTCATTAAGAATGATGTTTTAATGTCATGATTAAAAGTATGGTTTTCTCGATAAGTTCTTTACTAAGGATTTTCTTTAGACATTCTATATCTTGGATCTCAAACTCTATAAAGTTAGAGAAAAGACATATAGGATTGTCACAATCTACTTATATGGATAAGATCCATGGAAGGTTTAACTTAACAAGATTCCAAGAAAGGAAAGGTTCCTATAAGACATAAATACTTACTCTTTAAGGAAATGTGTCCCAAGAAGATTGAGCGCTTTAGAAGCAATTGATCTTGTAAGTAGTTTCCAATCCAATCCTAATAATAGAAAGTCTATTTCGGTTATATTTATATCATTAATAATAATAGCAGTAATATGTGGTGTCCTCAAACCATTAAAGAAGAAATATGGATAAATGAGTTTCTCCATAAGCTTAATATTATTTCTTATAATGTTTTTCTTTCTCACTATTATTGATAGTAATGGAGCTATTATAAAAGCTTAGAAAGAAATATTATCTTATTAAAGGTTAATAAGAAGAAATATGTCATGGTTTAAAAGATGGCTAAGCAGATAACATTTAATGTCCTTTACGCATTATTGTCATAAAATGTTTTGACATGATGAGTGTTAGGATTACATCCATTGGATGTTAGGGCGAGGGAGATTGCGGAATAGTAATAATATGTCCTTGAACATTCAATACAAATTATGTAATATTATTGTAATGTTAATAGATTTAATTGTTGCACATATAATTTGGGTATCATTTACATAATTGTTATATATCCTTAGAAATTATTTTGTTAGATCATGCACCGTGATGGTCACTTGCTTGGAGATATGATCTAACTTAGAGATTTCTAAAATTTGTGCTTAACCTATGACTAGTAAATGATAACTTTTTATAACAAAGTTATTATGCATAACACCGACATGTGAGATGTGGTGGGGTTCTCAACCACCGGAATGGGGATTCCCCCTGTATGTCATAAACACACATTGTGATGTGTGTAGCACTAGACCGCATTTGGATTCTCTAGGACGAGTCACCTAGGAGATGGAGAATTCAGATTGTTACATGGTCCCTTTGACTTGATGATATTATCATTTTCGATTTGATAATTTAGTATGCTTTGATGTGATGGTTAAGCTTGTTTAGCAAGCCACACAACCTGAAACATTGGGTTGCTAAATTTCATTTAGAGAAATGATGGATATCTAGATAGGATCCAAAGATGCTCATTATGATGAATTAATTTATTATGCATTTCCATGAAGTTAAATTCAAGTAGTAGATGGTTTTGAAAAATATTTTTCAAAATTTACTTTCTTATAAAAATAAAATATTTGATGTTTTAAAATAATTTCTATTTATGTTCATGGGAATTGCAATTTAGGCATGAGCAAATAGATGAATTGTCCCGCTTGGAAAAAATTATCTAAAATAAATGATACCGAGGGGACCAATGTAAGATATTATTTATGAATAATTAATCCCATATTATGGAAGAGCTTTTATGAACAGCTGGTCGGATAGGATTTGATCTGCAAATTAAAATTATTAATTTGATTAACAATTGGTTCTCGATATGGGACCCAATTGGTCTCATTAATGTCATTAGAAGAGGTATACATGCAATACAATCCTATTTCTATCCTTAATTGTTATGGACAAAGTTTTTGAATAATTCTATTATATCTTTAATTGTTATGGATAGAGTTTTGAATAATTATGAATTGTTTAAAAATAAAATTCTAAGGCTAGTCTAATCTTATATATAGGGTTCATATGTAGCCTTATGAATATATAGAAAATAGACGTATCTTATGAAGATAATATGAAAAATAGAATAGAAATAGAAATTTGAGAACATATCTCTCAAGATTGCCCTCTTCTGTGACTGTGATTTCAATGGAGGCTTTTTCTCAGGAAGCTTTTTCATTGATCTTGGGACAGATTATTGAAGAAATATGGAAAGCATTTCGTATTTTTCTAGTTTTTAATTAACTTTGATTAATTATGATATGATATTCACTGCCAGTCATGCTCAATAGTTCTAGGATGATGTGTACGTACTCTTCTATGTTTAAAAACCATAATTTATATGAAGTGTCCAATGGAATAGGGACATGGTGGTGAGAAAGCAAAAGCTAGCCAAAGCAAAATAGACTTCAATGTATGACATAAAGGGTCAACCATTGCTTCTAAAGTCTAGATTTCTAATTTCGTCTGCCCCAAGTTTCCACAGTGAACGAAGAGAGAGAAAGAGAAAGATCATGTCAATGCCTACCTGAAGCATACTTGAGAGATGGTCAATGTCGACGTAAGCAGCTGAGCTGAAGTCAACTTCTTAGGGAGAAAACAAGAAGCATATTTGATTAGTTAAAAAAAAAGTTGTCATATCTGCAGCTTTTGGAGAACTAAAAATTGAGAATGACTGTAGCAATGAAGTCCAAGATGATATTATAGGAGAGAAATTAAGAGTCCGGAAATTACCGACTTTTTTCTGCGAAAGAAAAGGTATGGTCCGTATAGATTGCAATAGATTGCGTCTCTTATTATTATGAAGAAAGTTCGGTGTTGGACCACTGGTGACCCTCGAACCATATCATTAATTAGCATGTCATTAGTAATGCTTTTTTTTTTAATATTTACGTGCTTGTATATATACTCTTCGTTTTCTTTTTCTATATCTAACATGACTTCTACATGTTAATATACAAGTTAGTAAAAAATAAAGTGACAAACTCGGTCGTAATAAACTGATATACCAACAGACGGACAATTTTCAATATGTAGTGATTATTTATTTTATCGTTCTTAATAGGAGTTAGGTCCTCTTATTTGCATCTTGATGAAATTTCTATGATTGAAATTTTGTAAGGAATTGTGAAAGAAATCCTTTGCATAGGTAAATCTCTATAGAAGAGGGGAAAATGTTGGGTTTTGTGGAGATCACTTCTCCTGAAATGGGTGCACTCTGATATTTGAAGAAGCCTCAAGAAATCCCAACAATAAAGTTCCAGAAGTGTATGCAAGGTAAGGAGGAAACGTGCACAAGACATGCACTGAAATTCCAAGCTACAGATTTAGACTTCGAGCGGTCGGGTCTATTATGTTTGGTAATTGTCAATTACTTTAAGGGAAAAAGAGGGCTTAGGCAGGGGATCCCTATCCCCATACCTCTTTGTCATTGGCATGGAATACCTCTCAGCCTTTGTCTTTTGAGGAATGATAGTAACTTCAAGCATCATCCCAAATGTGCACCTTTCAATTTAACTCACCTTGCTTTTGCTGATGATCTGTTATTATTCAATAGAGGTGACCAATACTCTATTAGAAAGATTTATCAGTGTGTACAGAATTTTGGGTTAGTCTCTGGTTTGATTGCCAACCCAGCCAAGTCAGCAATATTTTTTGGAGGGGTTAATAACAATTTGAAGGTAGCTATATGTTCAGAATTGAGGATTGCTGGGGGAGTTCTACTTATCAAATATTTGGGCATCCCTCTCATCAACAAAAGAATGTCATTCATTGACTGTTCAGGGCTTATTTCCAAAATTGCTAATCAACACATAAAAAGTGTAGTTCTGGGCATTCAAACTTATTGGGCTACTAATTACATTCTCCCTAAAAGAGTTTTGGAAAAAATTGATGAGCTCTCAAAGAATTTCCTCTGGGGGGATCTGGGAATAAAAGAAAGTTGGCTTTAGTTGCTTGGAATCAAATTTGTACTGATTACAAGAAAGGTGGATTGAGCATTCACTCATTTGTTCTGTGGAATTCAGCTGCTGCCCTTAAGACCTGTTATGGTCATAACCACTAACCAGTGATTAAGGAGAAAAAACGAGACACTGGCACGGATAAACGCTTGTCTGTCAACAAAAACCGACTCGAGCCTCCGCGCCCGACCCACAAGGCGGCCGACACTTACCGACCCCGCCATGGTCCAATGGATGACTATCATCATAACCGACGCGAGAGGCGGTGCGAAGTCGAATCCGCCGAACTCCCTCTGACGACGCTGAAGGCGGACGGCCGCCCGCCACCGATTAATCGGCCAGGCCATTTCACGCCGCCGTCCCATCGGACGGCGCGGGAGGCAACCAGCCTATCACCTTCCGACCGCTCGCCTCGACGACGCGAAGGCGCTAGTCTTCTCCCAACCCTTCACCCATTATAGCCCCGTCCTACCAATTGTCGGCCTTTCCAACGATGCGGCTTAATTCGACCCTCTTATCGCCCACCGCCCTCGTGGACTACACGAAGCGCCCCGGTCGTCCCTTCCAGCTTGATTACCTCGGCGAGCCGCCCCGAGGCCGAGCGAGCCGGCCACCCGCCTCAGCCCCACTCAACCTCGCCCCGCTGCTTCCTCCACTCAAACGACGGTTATATCGGTACTCGAGCCAATCAAGATCGTGATTAAATGCGCCGACACCTTTAACTCCCCATCTCTCACGGTGATTAAGGCACCTCGACCCATGCACCAGTAGCATCGAAATTGCCAAGAACCTCAAATATGACTAAATCATGAGAAGATCGAAGGACAACGCCGCCGAAATCTCAAGAAGCCCAACACAGGAAAGATTGTGTCTCGCCACGCTATGAGACACTTATGTGCCTCGCCACTAGCGACACTTTGATGTGTCTCACGAAGCGAGAGACATTGTGGTGCCTCGCCACGAAGCGAGACATTTGATGTGTCTCTGGCCAGCATGACATTTGTGTGTCTCGCCATAAGCGAGACATTTGATGTGTCTCGCGACTAGCGAGACACTTTACTTGTGTCTCGCCAAATAATGGTGACACCCGTAATACTTAAAATGAGCTCGGGGTCTAAATCAATGCCGGTGGGGCCCACTTCACTTTATCAACGCAGAAACGCTCGTGACATCGCATAGGCGGTTACATCCAAGATACCACTAGGCGTAATTTAGGCATTTAATCATGCCTAAAAGCAGGGAAACCGCTATGCAGTAATGAAGGATCGATATTGCCTTGTCACAGTGCAGTTTATACCGCCGCCGCTAGCGCAGTAGCTCGCGACCGCCGCCAGCTAGGCGCTTGGCTGAGGCGCTCGTAGCCGCCGCTTAACCGCAAATTATCCGCGACTTATGACACTTGTGTTTCAAGAGGGCACGCTTCCCAAAGACTATAAATACCTCCTACGCCCACTCAAGGTGGGGTCGGCCATCGAAGGGAAAAATCGAAATCCAAGCTTCCTGAGTTCAAGAACACGATCCACGCGAGATTCCTTGAGTTTAAGCATTGACTTATTCTTGAGAAGAGTAGATATCTTACCTTGCTAAGATATTTGCCGGGTTCTTATTTCCTTTGCGGCACTAACTAAACCCCGCCGATTCGACGATCGCCGCCGGTGGTCCACGGATTACGCCCCCGACAGTAAAGTCCCACAAAAGCAAGAGATCTACACTTGTAGCTTCTTTTGTTCGAGTTTGTGAGAGAGTTATTTAATTTTCTTGTAACTGAGAACCAAAAGTGTAATTTTCTCAAGTTTTACAATGGAATCAACTTTCGACCCAAACACGATGGATTAATGGGAGCCAACGGTCTCGAGCCCGAGATCGTTGTGTCGCAGCCTTTGCAAAGAATCAGCCGACCTCATGGTTGATGGAATAGACTACTTCTTCGACAAGCCAAATTCAAGAGTATCCTCCTCTTCCACATCAAGTCCTCCTCACCCCCAAACATCGGAGGATCTCATCCCCTAAGAGGGAGGTTCGCTCGTTGTAATGCAACGATTCTCGCTCGCTATGCATGCAGGCGATTTCCTCTCAACAAGATCTCAACCGACCGACGAAGAGAGCTCGCCAAAGACGACGCCAAAAGATGGCCCATCGGGCCGCCAAGGCTCGAGTCAACGGATGGAGTTCACTATCGTAACTCACGGATCAAAGGCATCAACAAACCGCACTTCTCAACCACGACTCCTCCCAAGGAAGAATGGGTTCTCGCCAAAAGGCCCGATTGACAAAGAAGGAGCGCTACCAAAATGCCGCACGCTTTGCTCGAAAGCACGCGTCGTTGTTCGCAAGGCGCAAGAGTCAAAAGCAACTCAAAGAACGCTCGAATCGCCAAGCATGGATTCCGGCAACATCAAAATCGGTTAACAACTGCCGCCCAACAACATTCACCGAGACAAGTAAATCACCGGTGACAGTTTCAGCCGCCGCCAACAAAGGTAGCAATCGCCTCGCCAGACAGCTGAAGCCGCTCGCCAACAAATGGTAGTAAAACGCTCGCCGAGATAGCCAATCGCTTCGCCAAAAGCCAGGCAGCCCTCCATGCATTGACAAAAGATGGGCTTTTCCGCCTTTCTTCCACTTCTCCTGATGAGGTATCAACCTTAAGTTCGAACCGACAACTTCAGTTCCCGCCTTGGTCCACAACCGTGAAATAAAAGCAAGGTTCCAAGTGAAGAAACGCTTAGATTACCCACCGTAAGAGTCTTGAGCAAGCCAAATATCCCGTGTCTCTAGAATTCCAATTGCATCTCGCTTGAGCATCCCACAAGGGGTCCACGAAGTCCGGCCGAGAAGAAGAAATTGAGGCAAGTGACTCGCAAAATCACAGAGATAACCTGACCCTGCGGATTCATACGTAGCAACTTCGTGATGACGGCCAAGCGAATAAGTTGTCTTCAAGTCAAACGGCCGACGCCCCTAAAAGAAGACGCGGTCCTCCATTAAGGACAATGTTACACTTGGGGTGGAAGTACAACCGCTGATAAACCACACCAACCACACCATCAGTCAGTGGCAACACACCTAAAGAGGACGATCGATGAAATAGGTTGTTCTTGCTCGTGTGCAACAACTAATCAAGACGTTGTTGTCGATGTGCCCGCTTCCGAGTCAAACGCCACCCACAAAGAGCTTCAAGATTCGAACGCTTTCCCCGCCGCAAGAACGAAAATCAAGCCAGCCAAGACGACCAAGAAAAGAAGATCTCATATCCATCTGATGAATTTCCAAGTCACCATTAATATGGTGAACAAAGGAAAAGGCCAAAGAATGGACGAGACCCCGACTTCACTTCGAGGAAAAGTCAAGACCGAAGCCAGCAGATGTCCTGCATAATTGCGAAGCTACCCAACGATGACTATAGAAGGATGCATGAGGGAGAGTCATCGATGATGAAGCTCCGACATCAATTCAAGCGAGCTTCGATGACACAATGTCAAGTGGTCCCCATCCCGCAGAAGCTTTTACCATTACCCCGATGTCCCGCTCAAATGTTACAAGAAGCCTTAGCTAAGCAAAGAGAAGAGCTTAAGGTCAAATGAGAACAGAGATGGAGCTAGCCATGCAATGTGATGAGGGAATTGCAAACCCAAACAGCTGCACAACAACCTCGGGTCCAATAATGTAATCCAACCAACAAGGTGGAGTAACCCACCATAATGTTGAAGACATGATTCGAGAGATTGATGAACACATTTACGCCATCAACCTCCAAAGAAAGTGTGATCTGCCGCTCAAGGTGGAAATGATCCAATTCTTCCTATTGGAAATAATCCAAAACAAGGGGAGGATGATGGCTAAAGGATGAAAGAGCTTGAAAATAAAATCAATGCTTTGATGTCCACACAGAAGTCAAACGGACTGGTATCCCGTGTCCATATCCTAGAGAATGGGATTCAATCCCTTACCCGCCGAAATTCAATTTGATCAACTTCACGCCATTTGACGGGAGAGGGTCACCTTCACAACACCTGATTTACTTCAAATCACATTTGGGAGTAATCTCGGGAAACGAGCCTCGATGGTTCTGGCCATTCGCTCTGGCATTCTTTATGAGTCAGCCTTCGATGGTATCAAGACTCAAGGCCGGAGTATTAACCGGGAGGACATGGAGTTCTTTTCTCAAAGAACTTCTTCGACGACTACAAGTCTCAATTGGAACTCCTCTAGACTAAAAGCGTAGGTGGGAGACAATCGACACCTTCGTTAAGCGCATTCCAATAAAGCTATGAATTGCGTGGATCCACCATCGAAGAGTTCATACCGAAGACTTGCCACAACAATCTTTCTATAGAATTGCCGAAGTCATGGGGTCGCCCCACCAACTACGTGGAAAGACCTAAAATACGAGGAGAACAAAGTCAACGCTTCCTCGAAGGAAGAAAGTCGAAGAGAGGCTAAAATGACGCAACACTCCCTAAGTAATTTTTCCTCGTAATAGAGGAAAGGCATCTCGTGGATCGCCGTTAGTCAAGCTGCCGCAACAACGACCGCTGGCCAAAAGCTTCTAAATCAATTCCACAGACATACTCTTTCAAGGACAAAGAAGTTCCAATCATCTTCAAACACCTCCTTGATAACAACAAAATCAAGTTGCTTCCAATTACAAATCAAGAGGAGGCTAACAAAACTTCTGACCCTAAATACCGTGGCGCACTAATGTGAGGATTCTCCATCCTACAAAGGATTGCTTAGCTCTCAAGGCCATCATCCAAGCCTTGTTGAAGCCGGCGCCTTAACGAAATAAGCCGAATCAAACTTGACTCCAACAGTATACGAGTATAAACCGCCCCTCGCGACCGGCTGTGTATACGAGTATAAACCGCTTCCCATCTGACTCCAAAGTGTATACCAGTATAAACCGCCCTCTCAGACTAATGTATATATAGTATAAACCGCCCCATCGACTGGCATGTATACGAGTATAAACGCCCTCGACTGCTGTGTATACGAGTATAAATCGCCCCTCAGATTCCTCATGTATATCGAGTATAAACCGCCTCTCAGACTGACAGTATATGAGTATAAACCGCCCCTTTTCTCCGATGAGTACAAGAGATTAAATCCGCCTCCTAATTCCTCCGATGAGTATAAGAGCCCAATTTTGCAAAGAAAGTCGGGGTGGATAATCCATGAACAGATGTCCACTTCAGCATTGAGTGGTCAAACCTTCCTACGCTAGGACCATAATCAAAATCCCTCTCGATTCCTTCCATGAACGAGAGGTCCACTTCCGCATTGAGCAATCAAACCTTCCCGGACAGCTAGGATTGTCTCAAAACTCCTATCCCGGTCAAACCTTCCCCACAGCTAGGACCATGGTCAAAATCCTCTTGATTCCTTCCATGAACGAGAGGTCCATTTCAGATTGAGCGATCAAACCTTCCACGCTAGGGATTGTCTCAAAACTCCTATCCCGATCAAACCTTCCTACGCTAGGATCATTTTTTAATTTTCACTCCCACTTGGTCAAACCTTCCTACGCTGAGGACCACGGTCAAAATCCCTCTCGATTCTTTTATGAATGAGAGGTCTACTCCGATAATGTGGTTCGCTTCCAAGAGAAAAACACAACAGGTTCGCTGCCCCAAGAGAAGACACAACGTTCGCTCCCCAAGAGAAAACACAAATTCCACAAGCCACGATTCAAGATCGTAGCATAGATGTCATTACCTAATGACACCTAAAATATGCTTTCATGCATGTGGATGTTATCTCTGCCCCTTATCGAGATAAGTCGCCTAACACACGCCACGTAATCAATTCCCCGTGATAATTGATCGCTTCACGATTCAAAATCGAGCATAGATGTCATTACCTAATGACACCTAAACTATGCCTTCATGCATAGGGATATTATTCTGCCCCTTATCGAGATAAGTCCAGATCTAACACGCCGCAATCAATTCCCCGATAATTGACCGAATTCTACGATTCAATATCGTGAGCATAAAGTCTAAGAGAATTCACTTTTAGCACAACGTAACATGTAGAACGGACTCAGATAATCTACATGCTAGCCCAACTCAAACGGTAGTTGGTAAAGGCTCATCAAACTGCTGATGGTCGAGGGTTTGCCAAAAATCCTATATCTATCATACAAACAATAACTTGAGACAGCGGGTTCATTCTTCCGCTGGGTCAAGCACTTTCTCCTACCGTGATTTTAATGCACTTTGTAACTCATTGCTAATGCAAATGTGCCATTACATCGCCTCCGAAGCTCAAGCATGCCAAACAGACTGTGGCGGTCCTTTGAGCGAGACACTTCAGACCCCGCCCTTTCTTCGTGGACAATTCCGTATATTACATATAGAAGCTTCCCTCGAAATTGATATTCAAAACCGACGACGCTTTTCTCCGAATGATTCTCAAGGCATTTCAATTATAACCAAGTGGTGACTTTCAAGATGAAGATGATTAGTCCAAAATCGACTTCACATTTCAATCAATTCAAATACAAATGCAACAGCTATTGATCCCAAAGTATGGTCACATCACAGAGCTGTGGTTCAAGAAATCAAGCAAAACATGGGCCTTTCTACAAAGTTCAACGCTGAACGTAAGGCAGATCTTATCCAGTATTCCGCACTTCGATAAAATACGAGGAGTCCAAAACTTTGGAGGGGGTATCTCAGAGGCATCAAAATTGTCAAGAACCTCAAATATGACTAAATCATGAGAAGATCGGGACAACGCCGCCGAAATCTCAAGAAGCCCAATAATGGAAGATTGTGTCTCCCACGCTATGCAGACACTTATGTGTGCCTCGCCACTACGAGACATTTGATGTGTCTCACAGCGAGACACTCAGGTGTGCCTCGCCACGAAGCAGACATTTGATGTGTCTCGCAAGTAATGCAGATTATTTGTGTGTGTCTCCACGAAGCAGACACCTTGATGTGTCTCGCGACTAGGAGACACTTACTTGTGTCTCGCCAAATAATGGTGACACCCGTAATACTTAAAATGAGCTCTCGAAAGGTCTAAATCAATGCCGTGGGGCCCACTTGACTTTATCAACGCAGAAACGCTCGCATTATGCTATAGGCGGTTATTGAAGATACTTCACTAGGCGTAATTTAGGCATTTAATCATGCCTAAAAAGCAGGAACCAGCTAAAGAAATGGACGATATTGCCTCGCTTGTCGAGGCAGTTTCATAATGCCGCCGCTAGCTTAGGTGTCGCGACAGCTCCGCCGCTTAGCGAAGTACCATGCTCGAGTCATTGCCGCGCTAATCAGAATTCCCCCCGCACTTATGACACTTGCTTCTCAAGAGGGCACGCTCCCAAAGACTATAAATACCCTCCTACGCCCACTTGGGCGTGGGGTCGGCCATCGAAGGGGAAAAATCCAAATCCAAGCTTCCGAAGTTCAAGAACACGATCCACGCGAGATTCCTCGAAGTTTAAGCCTTGACTTATTCTTGAGAAGAGTAGATATCTTACCTTGCTAAGATATTTGTCAAGTTCTTGTTTTCTTTGTGAAGCACTAACTAAACCCCCGCCGATTCGACGATCGCCGCCGTGGTCCACGGATTACGGCCCCCAAGCAAAGCAAAGTCCCACAAAAGCAAGAGATCTACACTTGTAGCTTCTTTGTTCGAAGTTTGTGAGAGAGTTATTTAATTTTCTTGTAACTGAGAACCAAAAGTGTAATTTTCTTAAGTTTTACAATGGAATCAACTTTCGACCCAAACAACAGCCTACAAAGGCCAATCCCATCCCATTAATGGCTAATAGACCACACTAACCCTCAAATTACCCGCACTGACACTGTAGGCTACCTATAGCGACAAATAGAATGTTCGCCAACCACTGCTCACACGGGAGAGAAAGGGGTCACTCATCGCTGGTTCCTTAACCGATGGAAAGACGGAAGTGCCCTCAACCCTAGGTATAAATAACGCTGACAAATAACCAAGTAAGTGATCTTTTCTTGAGTAAATTCCTCGCCCATTAGATTATCTCCCACTCTACTAACTTGACCGCCTGAGGAACCATCGAGATCCCAACTCCGCTTCTTCCACGTGTCCTCTTTCGCCGAGGCTAATCCCTTGATCGAATCGCCACGGGCATTAGGAGAGAAGGCGACTCCGCCTCTTAAAAGCTAAACTCACTCGAGGTTAGTGATCAGGATTATATACATCATCAGCTGGCGCCCCACCGCCTCTTCTTTTCTTGGTAGTCCAAATGGCGATGATCTTTCCTGCCTGAAACCTACAGCGGCTATGTCACTCAAGCCCAACTCGTGAATCCACCGAAGATCACCTGCCATGCAAGCAACCATGCAAACCCAGCCCGAAGCTTTTGCAGATGACCTCTTCACTCGGGCCTCGCTTCACAAAGACAAGAAGCCATCAAGAACGGCGGCGGATCACCTTCCACAACCGCCATTCCACCGCCTGAGGCGACCGCTGCCATTATGAGGCAATTCGCTCCTGAACTCATATTGACAAGTCGCTAAGAGATCGCTAAGAGCTGCCAGCCACCACCCTCGCAGAGACACCACCTGTGCCGATATGGCGCCACTTTGCCTTCGACTCACCGACGAAGTCTTCTTCCTAGCTAGCGCTTAGGCTTCATGCACGCGCTCAAGGCCCCATGTCCGCTTCCACGACGCCATTCCCAACCCCATCGCACAAAGCGACTACAATTAAGTGTACCACCTGCCGACGCCATCGGAGGGAACACCCCTTCACCGACTCCATCATGAGAGCACCGCCGAGAAGTTCAAGATGCCGACGATGGACAAGTAACGGGCGATAGAGACCGACCAACATGTGCAAGACTACCACAACACCATGATCATGATGCAGCACCGTTTACCATTCCGCCGCTTCCTGGCCACCTTGACAGGAGCCAAGCTTTGGAATTCGCTGGAGAAGAAATCCATCTACCTTCAAGAACCGAGCTGCTAGCTCATCCACCATTTCGCCAACGCCAAGCCCAAACTACCCTCCAAAGGTGCTCATCCGCACTAAGCAAGAGCGAAGCCTCAGAGCCTACATCAAGAGATTCCGTGCTAAGAGATTAGAAGTCGAAGACCAAGGGAGCAAAGTCGCTATGGCGGCTCAGT
>WHSE01000416.1:0-18054 GCA_012295165.1 Asparagus setaceus | reverse complement strand
ACCTCAAGAGGTTCAAGCCCCGGCAGCCCCGTTCAATCGCCTGATTGCAAGGGATAAACCGGAAGTTCAAACTCCTCATACCGCTTCGATGTCATGGCCTCGGGCCAATAACATTCCCGCATAACTCTTACGAAGTTGCTACGCTCTCTCTAAGGAAACCAGAGGCTCTACAGAAGCTTTGGTCGACTCGTTTTATCACCAAGTCAAGCAGGTGTTCCGTAAAGCCCTAACACCGCAACTTGGCAGCCACGCACTCCTATGCATAACCTTCACCGAGATGATATGCAAGTAAGAAATTAAGCACGACATGCCCTTATATTTTACCGATATATTGGCCGGCCATCGCCAATCGAATTCAAGTTGATCCTGGTCTCAAAGATCATGCCAATTCGACTAATGTATCATCTCGAATTCGCAAGCAAATTGGTTTCACCGCACGGTTATTTACGAAGTTCAATACCGCGGTCCGCACTTTGGGTAATCCAATAAAGTGCCACCGGAGATTCAAGTCCTAAGTCACGGTTATGTCATCGACGCAGACTTCGCGACAATTTACTATTGGGTCAACCTTTGATCCATGATGTTCTTTAGTCCCATCCACATTACATCGTTTGAAGTATGTCGATTAATCGATAATGTGGTCAAGACGGTCGCGATAAGCACCATTTAAGGGGTTAGGAAAATTATTTTACCGACTCTCTTTGTAATGGCCGAACCGACATCAACCATCGCCCGTGGTACAAAACCGACCTTCACCTGACAACCTGTCCGAATATCCCTACAAGATACCTTCAATGGGCGCTACCTAAGATGAAGATGGAACTAAGAGTGGGATTCCACCGAGAACCAAGAGACTCAAGCACCTTCACGGACAACCCGGTCTGAAAATCCCTACAAGATACCGGGCGCTACCTAAGATGAAGATGGAACTAAGAGTGGGATCTCCACGGAGAACCGAAGAAACTCAAAGCACCTTCACGGACAACCTCGGTTCAAAATCCCGGATACCTTCAGTCGGGCGCTACCTAAGATGAAGATGGAACTAAGAGGGATCTCCACCGAGAACCGAAGAGACTCAGCGACCTTCACCTGACAACCTCGGTCTCGAAAATCCCTAAGATACCTTCACCGGCTACCTAAGATGAAGATGGAACTAAGAGTGGATCTTCCACTAGAACCGAAGAGACTCAAAGCACCTTCAGTCGGACAACCTGGTCCGAATATCCCTACAAGATACCTTCAATGGCTACCTAAGATAAAGATGGAAAGAACCCCTCCGCTATCACTTAAAGGGGTCTAATGCTTGAGAGGAAGAATTTTATATTCTATCTCCAAGCGAAAAGGGATTTAATGGGCTTGATTATAGAAGGAATCAAGAGGAGATTGTGGCAATGTACCGTAGGTTTAGTAGGCCCACCGCCAAGGAATTTGGATCGGTGGGGAAATTATGATGGAGGATAAATCTAAGGTTATCCTCAAGGAAAGTGGGTAACACATCCCACGCAGGAACTTCCCATTGAACGGGTTATCCCAAGATACTAAGGGTAGTATTTCTTCAGAACTTCCCATTTATCTAAGATTAATTGCCTGGCCGCCATTTTGGGTAATTAGGCGATATGCACCATTGAGTAGACCGCTTCTATTATAAACTGACCTCCCATTTAGGTTCGAATTTACCTTTCTTTTGAAGTGAGGATTATTGGTCGCCGAAGCAATGAGGACCAAATCTCCTTCTTTAAAGGTTCTCACGAACTTCTTGTTGAAAGCCCCACATCCTAGCTCGGTAGAACTCAATGCATTGTTGAGCCTCCGCGCTTCATCTATCATCTCAAGCTCTTCGAGACGCTTTTGATGTTGTTCTTCGGTCGCTCTCTGCTGAAAGGGCGGCGCTAAGTGACTAATCAATTTAACGGAGAATCGCTTCGCACTGTGAAAACCGTGGAGTACGGTCTCTCCGGGCCATGCATGCGACACAGGCGATAATACCTGCAGTGCTTCCCGAAGTTTATCATCCCAGCCTCGCTTGTTACTCTTCACAAGCTTCGACTTAATTTTAACGATGGTCTTGTTGAACGCCTAATCCATTTGCCGCGGATTATAAGCCGCTGACGACATCTTATCTTGAACTTCTCGCAAAACCTCGATGAAGGAATTGCCGATGAATCGGGGACCGCTGTCATGCACGATCCGCTCTGGAACACCGGTCGGTAAATGACATGGTGTTTGATAAATTTGACGACGGTCATTTCTTTACTTCTTTTAGCGAATTGCTTCACCCACTTGGAGAAGTAGTCGGTGATTGCTAGAATAAACCGACGCTTTGACCGACGGAGGAAAATGGGACCCACGACGCCCATTCCCATGTCTCAATGGCGTGATGTGGCCAAGGGTGCAACCGCCAGAGGCCGATGCATACGCGGAATTTGACATGCGGCATTTCCGAAGCCGCATCGACCGCCATTAATCATCGCATAAAAGTAGCCCATTCTCCGATTCGATCGTAGAGCTTGGGACCAGTCGGGTGTGCACCACATTCACCTTCGAAGCTTCCCAGGACCTCTCCTCTTTGTTTGAGAGGCATCGAGCAAAGACCATCGCACTCGCCATATAACATCCGGTCTCGTCGTAAAGAATCTTTGAGCCACGGACCGACTCTTCTCCTTCACGCCTTCTGGTAGAATACCATGTAAGACGTAATCGATGATAGGAAAGCCAATCTCGGCTCCAACTTGGTTTGGGTTGTATACACTTTGGTAACTACCCCTTATTCCTTGTGCCTCTTCGTATAATGGTACAAAGAGTTGGTGAGTCCCGACCGCACTAGTTGCTCGGTCTCTAAGGTTGTGCTAACGCACACGCCTAACGCCGCTGCATCCGCATAAGCGCTTTGAGGCGCTGATATATTCGATGAAAACTCTTCAATGAGTCCGCCATTTCAACGCTATCCGATGATAGGATTAGATCCGATTCCTAACTTCGTAGAGTCACCACTTAACCTGCTTAACTATCATTCGCGAATCGCCAGACGCTTCGAGATATTCAATTCTACCTTGAAACTAAGTCCAATAAGTAGCATTGTATTCAGCCACGCTATTAGAGCAAGGTTCGAGTGAATAAGCACGGGCATGACATGATTCCCCGAGGAAACTAAGACAACCCCGACTCCAAATGGAAATCTTAGAACATCCGGGGCACTTGCCACGCTGGTAGCTCGAGAAGCTCCAAAGTACGCCATATTTGTTGGTGCGATGTAGTGTTAACTTCGTGGACTTCATCCCAAGATCATCATATAGCTCAATCAAGCACCGCTGTCGGGTCGGGTACCAAGAGATCGCAAATCGCTTGTCCTTTGACCGACTACAAGTCATATTAACAAGAGCAAGGCCCATTTTTCGCTAAACGCCAACTCATCGAGGCCGGCCGGTCATAAATATCCCGACCGGATTTACGCTAGAGATAACATAAATCGTCCGACTAAATAGTCGATTTTCCTCAATCGCTAACACTAATGCAAGGCACCGCCACCATTGATATCGGTGACTCAAGACCACTAATGTTCTACTGTAATACATCACTGCTCGACCGGGCCGCTGTTCGCCGCCTTGCGCGTAAAGCTTTAACGAGTGATCCATTGCCTTGACGTAGATCAAAACGTTTTCCATCGCGGCAGTGTAACAAGAACGGGAGGTTTAGCGAGATACGATTTGATCTCTTCAATGTTTCGCGCGCCGCCCCAAATAAATGACACTCTTCTTATTCAACTTTGAGAACGGTTAGCACTTCCCGTGATAGGTTCGATATGAACCGCTTCGATGTATGCCAATCGCCTTGTAACCCCCTCGAAGTTCTCTCGCATTTCTGGGTTGCGACTTGAATCGCCTTTACTTTATCAGATCGACATGGATTCTTTTGTTGGTGACGACGGCCAAGGAACTTGCCACCGGACATCCCAAGGAAGGATTTGCAGATTCATCTTTAGCCGATGGGCTCGCATGAGCTCGAAACCGCTCTAAGATCTTTGATATGATCTCCTTTGTCATTACTTCCACCAAGTCGCCGACGTATATTCGGATCGCTTTTCCGGAGATGATCCCGAAAATCTCGCTATTGCTCGCCGGTATGTTGCACCGGGCGTTCTTTTTGCCGAACGCATGACCGTAGCAAAATATACCGATGGCTGCTCAACGCTGCAGGTTCATGGCCGGGTGCATCTTGATTTGGTTGTACCCCAAAAGCCATCCGTAGCGACATCCTCTAATCCACATGTATTGTCAACTATGACGCCGTGATCGCGAGGGAAATCATCCTTTCGGGCAAAGCGCTAGGTCTCGTAGTCGCATACGCATCCTAATCAACCATTCTTCTTCATGACCGACTATATTCGCCACCCAATCCGGATGTTGAATTTCCTCGATGAATCCCGCATTCTATGAGTTTTACTGGCCAACGACATTGCTTGCAATATTTGTAGATCTAAACCGCCTTTTGCTGCTGCTTGACAGTTTGACATCCATCTTGATGTTGAGGCTATGTGTTGCCACATTAGGGTCGAGTCCCCGCATGTCCTCGTGAACTCCAGCGAATACATCGATATACCCGATTAGGGCAATCAACTCTTCCTTTCTTCCTAAGGAGAGTATTGCTGATGTTTATGAGTTTGGGATGCTCTTCATCACCCATATTAACTCGACTACCTCATCCTTAGCGGGGTTCTCTTTGTTCAACCTATCCCCAAACCGCTTCGAAGTTGATGGATCCATGGGTCTTCCCATGTTGGCATATCTTCATCACCCTCAATAGTAGCAGGATCGATCGCCATATTCGACATCAAAGCCTTAAAGCTCCGAGGTGGTGTCAATCCCAAGCCAAGAGTCGATCAATATCCGCTCTCACCGGGTGGATTATTATCAATCGCCACGCAGCATTCATCTTCGAGGAGGATTCGTGATCCCAATCCCTTCTAAATGCATAGTAGTATCCGCTTCTCTTGGGACATATGCCGCTTAGGAGGGGTTCGAGGGCCTCGTCCAAACATAGACCTTCCCTCGTCAAGTCATACCCCATCTTTTCATGATACCCTGTTTCGACTATATCTCAATGTGGAGGATAGGCCCATTGTCATCTTCTACCTTCTTCAAAGAAATGATTCGCTGAAACCGTGATCTCCTTTTCCGTGAAACCAAGTCTCTTTCACTACTTGATCTTCGTGGGATGACAAGTGTTGTCCCAAAGGAGTCCCTAATCGCTTTTGTGTGAAGTAAGATGATCGAAGGCAAGTGTGCAACTCGATCATTGTATAACTCGCTATCACATCATTCAAAGATAAAGGATACTCTAAATCGCCATTTATTGATTCATCGCAATTTGCTACAATACATTGTTCATCCGACGCATTCTTCATCGCCAAGATTGATTACAAGGTACATCGCCATTTAAAACAAAACCTCCACTATAACCAAGCTCCGCTTCCGTGACGTTTCTTCACCGCTGTCCGCACCTTTGGGCCGATGATTCGCTGACATCGAGAGGAGAGAATCTGAAATAATTCTCTATCCCCTTAAACGGTTGTTTGTCCGCGACCACCGCCTTGACTCATTATTCGCGGTCTACATATTTGAGACATCGATGAAGAGTAGATTCGGACTATAACGCTATTGTGGATCCAAGGTCCACTCCAACAATAAGTTATAGGAAGTCTCATACAATCACATAGCAAGTGACTTCGACTTTAAGTCCCCATTTGGTACTTAATCCGATTTTACCAAGTGGGCGGACCCATCGTTAAATCCATCATTGTGCCGCTTGATGCTAGCTTGTCGGGTGAATTCGTGATGATACATGAGGCTAGGGCATGATGCTCATATGGAACCCGGATCGGGATCCTGCTAACTTCACTAGAGCCAATATACCCCGGAAGTATAGCGCCTATCGTGTTTGAATTCCTCGCCCGCATATCCTCCTTTGTAAAGGTGATGTGGGAAGTGTTTAGTCGCTAGGTTGATTGTCGGGTCAATTCCGACTCTACTAATCCGGGTGAGGAAGACTTCAATCGGCAGGGCTTCTTGAAGAGCTTCTCTCGCTTTTGATAACCGCAGCAACTCATAGAGAGTGATCCTTGTGGGGATATTGGCCAATTGTGCCATTACATCAAAGCGTATGGGGAGTTCGAGGTTCCCTGCTTATCTCTTCCACCCGGCGATCAATCGACCGCTGGGAGTCAATTTTTATACGCTTTGTCGAAGCTTTGGCACCACCACCGCTTGTGCCTCGCGGCGAGTGAGGGGATTTGTTGGTACCCCCACCGAGCGCCTTGCATTAGGGTCGGGACTTCCTGCATTGTACTTGTACTGCGGTCCACCTCGGTGGCGCTGGCTTCGTTCTTCTGGACACCGGAATGCTACCACCGCTCATCGCCTCCGTGACTGCGGAAGTAGCATGGCATGCCTTTCCTTCGCTCGCTTCTTCTTCAAGAAGAGGCTACCCATTGCTCATCTTCCAAGAAGTTCTGGGTGGACCACAAGACTTCGCCATTCGGTCAGATAATGACATACAAGTCCTTTCTCGGCTGTTTGTGGGTCGCCATTTACCGCCTTCACCGCAACTTTGACCACCGGTTCGGTTCAAACCATGTCAATGGCACCGAATTCAAACTTATGGATACCGTGATTCGCCCGACCTTCTTTCTTTTGACCGCTTCATAGTAATGACCCCTACGCCAATTAAAGCCCGATTTTGTCCTTAAGGTCAAAACAGGATTTAGTGGGTGATGAACTCCTATGGTACGCAGATCTCGGGTCATTCGTTTTCATCGCCTCTTGATTCTCAATCGAGGGAGCTTGATCTTGTTATTTTCCACAAGATATTTGAAGAGACCGGAATCTCATCGTCCCTAAAGGAATAGGACTTCGAATCTCGCTCTTTGCCTTCGCTTTTTGTGGCC
Source organism: Asparagus setaceus (assembly GCA_012295165.1). Lineage (NCBI taxonomy): Eukaryota > Viridiplantae > Streptophyta > Magnoliopsida > Asparagales > Asparagaceae > Asparagus > Asparagus setaceus. The sequence goes on along the minus strand of WHSE01000416.1, from coordinate 11,114 downwards.
TGTGTTGCCACGCTGATTGTGCTCGCCTGGCGGCGCTTCATATTGCCGGCCGCCGGGTTTGAGTTGAACGCTTGTTCGCGAACCGCCATCTTGCTTGTTTTCCCTTTGCCGCTGCTGACAAAGTTACGCGGAGCTTTCCTGTCGACCTCTCTCGCTTTTTTCTTTTGAGGAACCTTCTGCTTGTTTCCACGAACCTTCAGTCCTTCCACGCTATCGATGGTGCTGCCCCATTGCTTCGAAAGCACATCTATCGATAAGTTGTCGTGGCAGTTTGGAGGATGAACTCCGCTATCGGATCCCGATAGCTCATTGCCTTGTTCCTAATCGCTTGACAAAGATATCCACGTTTCTCCGCTCTTCTCGCTTCGCCGCAATGTTCGATCGATACCTCTCGATCGCCATCAAAGAAATTGTAAGGAAGCTAGACTCCATGTCGCCCCAATGTGAATGCTCCCCGCTTTGAGACGGCGGTACCATTCAAGGCGTTTCCACCTAGGGTGCTAATCGAACCATCGGGTTCGCCGTAAATAACTCCGAGGTGTGACTTGAAATAAATCAAGTGCTGGCGGGGAACCCTTCCGCCAAATGGTGTGAAGTTTATTGTTAAACTTTGACTGCACGGATTGATTCCCATTCCTGCATGGGCAAGGAATAATTGCCTTTTACTTGAGCGGAAATCAATGAATTGATTTTGCTCTCCAAGTCTTTGATCTTCTCGCTCATGAGCAAATGCCAGCCGCTGCGGTTCGGGGGTTATCATCTTCGGCGCCTCCCGATCCGAATCGCTATCATCTTCATCGACGCTGGACGCTGCTGACTCGATTCACCTTGATGTTTTGTCGTGGCTTGATCTGCTGGTCGCATTTCTCTCATCGCCTCGCATGGCCAACTCCATTTCTAACTTGAAGTTTTCCGTTGTTTATTCAACGCCTTCCTAGCATTTTGGCCACTTGATCTGCATCGAATAAGTGTTTGGGGCTCCTTCGCTAGATACACGATGATCGATGCGATTATGAGCCAATATCCGACGATCATCCTCTCAAGGGTAACCCTTCAAGCTTATCAGATTCGACCGTGGATAGTCCCGACCGAAACGAAGTTAGCCGCTATGGCTGCTGGAATAGCCCGTGGACGATGATTCTTTGCGGGTCATATTATTAGTGACCTTCGCAACTCACCCTCCTGAGATCATCCTTGCTAATCGCCTTGTCCTAGGTCTCGCGATCTCCGGTGGTGAGTCTCTCGAAGACGACACCCTTTCTCGAGCTTGATGGCAATTGCACTCCGAGCATCGCCTTAATGAGCTTGGAGCACAAGCATGACGGCGCTAATTGGGGAATCCTTCGAGATTTTCGCGTGCTCTCTTACCGGTGAGAACGCTCATCGGTGTGTGTACCGGAGCAACCCGTCCGTATGTCGGCGCGGATCTTTCGTATAACGCCCTCATCGCCGATGAAAACGTCTCCTTCCGGGACGGGTCAATCCATCAAACTTCCGAGTGACTCGCCTAGACTCCGCCGATGTGGGCGCCAAGTCTCTACTCTGACTTCGATTTTCAATCCGATAGGAGAGGCCGCAGAATCTTCTTGTCCTTGTTGGAACGGGTGCACCTCCGCATAAGGAGTGACCCTTGATTCTCTCCGAGGACCGAGACGATCCTTGATAGTCGGTTTGGTGGTGACGGGTAAGCTTTACCATCGATTCGTATGCGATACCTTTGACTTTGAGGTGTCGCAATCTTGGACCTTGGCTGGATCTCAACGCCGTGATCCTTCGGTTTAGGTGCCGGTGACAGAGGCAATCGAGGTGGGGCACCATTAGACTTGGGCCTCCAAACCTCGGGCGTATCGGGCTGGCTTCTTTCCACTTCAACTCACGCAGCCTGCACCAAAGCTCGTGCTTGGCGCAAGGAGTGCCGCCCGGATGCGCCTCGGTGTGGAGCGGCCCGCTTGACACGGACCCACTCGGCGGTTGACGACTTGATAATCCGTCGATCACTTGAGACCGAAGCCTCTGCGTGAGTTTGGATCTTAGATCCGCCCAGAGCGACCCCATCCATGGATTGCATGGCCTTGGCAAGCTTCGTGCCATGCTTGTCGCCGCTTTGGCGAGCGCTGAGAGCGCCGGCGCATCGTCGGCGCTCATCTCGGCACTATCCGGACTTCGGGCCGGGGATTTTCGCCGCTGGGCAAATGGGTTGGACTCGGCCCCGGGCTCTATATCGGAGGCCCATCGGGTTCTCCTTGCAGCCGAGACTTTCTTGGAGCGCGGGGAACTGGATCCGGAGGAGGGTGAGGATAGGTACTCCTCGAACTTCTCCCCGGTCAACTCGAACTCGACCTCTTCCTCCACCGATAAGGATCCGCTGTTGCGACACGACGATCTCAGATTCGAGACGATTGGCTCCCACTGTCGCCCTTGTTCGCGTAAAAGTTGGGATGATTGTCATTGATTTGAACTTGCTTACAAACTTCACGCTGAAACAAATTCAAAGAGAAATATTGCCTTTATTTTAAGGCTTACAATGAAAATCAAAAAGATTACAACTTTTTATCCTTAGAACAAACACGAGGATCTCTCTGCTATATCGGATCCTCGCTATGGGTTCTTTGCCTGCGGCCGGGACTTATTGTGTCCGTGGACCACCAAGGCAATCCCGATCCGTAGAGACCCGTTCGAACTACGATGTAAAGGCTCGCTTCACGGCGAAACAAAGCGCTGAGGGATCACACTCAATAAGGAGAGGATCGCCGGAGCGGTGAGATCTACTAGGAAAAATCACCAGCTATCCCCGAGATTAAGACGGCTTAATCTAGAGGGTATCTCAGATTCGACCAATTCGTTACCTTTTGATTGAAGATCCGACGTTGATCGAACTTGTGCTCGCTGCTCGTGAATCAGGCGTACCGATTACTGTAGATCTCGCAAGAACTCTTCTTGAAGTCCGAGCCTTTGAAAGATCCCAAAAGTTGCTCAACCGGCGTGCCGACACTGTCAGATCTCGCAAGAACTCTTCAAGTCCAGCCTTGAAAGATCCCAAAATCCAACCGAAGCCCGCCCAAATCCCCAAAATCCCCGCTCTCCCAACTTCAAGACCCCCTATTTATACCATATGGGTGTATGCCGCCACCGGTGGCTTCGTGCCACTGGTTTAGCCCCGCCAGTTAGCCGAGGTGGTTCTACCATGGTGGCCGAAAGCCACTTCCACTTGGTCGAGGCACCTCTGGTGAGGGGCTACCAAAGTGGCCGAGCCTCCTCCTGCCACTTGCCGGTACTAATACCGAGGTGGCTCTACCAAAGTGGCCGAGCCACCTTGGCCATTTTGGCCGAGGTTTACATGGCCGCCTTGCGCTTCCTCGCTTTCGCCGCTTTCTCCGCCTGATTCTTCGCCGATTCTTTCGCCTTCCCGCTTAGGTTTGGTTCTGATGTTGCCGCTGTGTTTGAGTCCGTGACCCATCAACTTTCGGGCTCAAACGGCTCGCTTGCATCGACGGACTAAGTACGGTTGATTCCGCTTCGCGGCATTCGAAGCTTAGTTAACTCGCCATCGAAGCTTCGCTTCGAGATCGCCGTTCACGGGCTCGATGCCTTGCCAACTCGCTTCATGCGCCGCTAAGTATTCACTCGCCAATGTTGGGTCGCATCGGACGGATCGCCGGTTGTCAACCCCACCGCTACGAGTCTTGTTCGGTACTAATAAGCAATTTTTATGCCTACACACTCCTCTCAGAATTGATTATGTAACCTGTAGATTTTGTGTGTCAACATCTCCACCCATATTCAATCCGTAACTGATCAACTCGAGCTTGTCACTAAACTCAATTTCAAATCTAAAGTACCCCAAGATACCTTAATATCCACCTTCATTCTAATATTCTTTATCCATTGATAAGAACTCACCGACTACACAACCGCATGAGCTATATCTAGCCTTGTACAAATCATCACATACATCAAACTACCAATCACAACAAATAAGGCACATTACTCATGTTCTCCTTCTCCTCATTAATTGATGGACATGATCAAGATGTAAACCTGTGTAGCTAGAGGAGTACTCACATTTATCAAAGTATCTATCCGAACTTTTGGAGCACTTTCTTTATGTACTTCTCCTAGAATAACCATAGCATCTTCTTCAATCCATCTTGACTAATTCTCATGCCAAAATAGTTTGTATTGCCTTTAAGTCTTTCATTGCAAATGACTTACCCAGATCCCCTTCAACTTGGTGATTCTTGAAGCATTCCTACGATAATCAAGATGTCGTCAATATACAATAAGAGAATGATGACATCATCCTCAAAAATGCTAAAAATAGACACAAGGATTTGACGCCATTCTTTCATAGTTCACACTCCCCATGAACATGTCAAACATCTTGTACCACTGTTTGGAGCTTGCATCAAATCAGACAAACTTTTCTCAATCTAAAACAAACAATTCTTTGCCCTTCTCCCCAAACCCTCAAGCAATTCCATGTAAAGCTCCTCCTCCAAACCAACATGAAGGAATGCGCCTTCACATTCGCTACTCAATCTCCAAATCGCTTAGTCAGCTGCATCAACATAATCCTGATTGAAGATATCTTGACTTGAGAAAACTCTCCTCAAAGTCTACTCCCTTTCTCTGACCATATCCTTTGACTGTAAATTTGAGATCATTTGTTTTGACTAACAAACTAAATGATATTTATGAGTTTGCTAAGTGTTTCAAATCTTTAGATCAATTATTTAGATGAATACAGGACTTCAAGCCCAATATGCAAATATTTATTAAAGTCAAAACTTCAAGCTCATTATGATTATTCAAATTAACATCAAGAGAGAAGTCAAGAACACTATAGCAACATGTACATTGATACAAGTGAAGCCAATGAGAGACTCAGTAGAACTGTGGAATGATCAGCTAGAAGGTTCAAGACTAGGTTGAGCTAGCAGGAGATCTAAGTCTTAGGCTATGATTAATGTAAGTATGCATTATGCCATGATTATACATTAGTCTTCTGGTAAACTTGATTTCCTCTCTTACCAAAATTCAAATTCTATCCAGAGAGAATCCCTATATGTCAAGATCCTACCGTTAAGCTTGATTAAACTATTTTTAGCCTTGACTTGAGAGTTGGTGAATAGCTGTTAGTTTTAATCCTTTCTCTCTTACTTATTTCAGTTAATCCCTAAGCTTATAGAACCTGAATCAATTCACAAGACTATTGACCATGACTGTTAGAGAGATGGCTTATGACTATATTTAATGAGGCTGACTCAGCCTTTCCTAAATTAGAAACTGCTAATTTGCCACCTATGCAAAGTACTTACCAGATTGGTGCAATCTGTCCGTGTTGACTCTTGTGAGAGAAAGAGAGCCACAACGGTCATAAATATTATAGTTTGAGCTTGATTATTCTTCACCTATATATTTGGTTGTCTTCGTTCATTTCTCTTTAAGCAAACTAACACTATTACAGTTTGAGCTTGATTATTACTTCAGCATGCTCTCTAAAAGTTCCATTTGCAAGTTCCACTCATAGATCCAAAGCCTAAATTCTTCATTGAGTGAAACTTTACTTGAGTGTCGAGATTTTTGAAATTATTCTCGAGATCTTAATCTTGGAAATATGCTTATTTGCTTCATCTCTTGCTAGAGATTTTACATGTTTTCATTTACTTATTGCATACACTTAGAGTACCTTTTATATCTCATGCATTTGAGTTGTATTAAGTATTGTAAGCTTACATTGTCTGAGTTCTCACATTTGGTGTAGAGAACAACTTTTTTTCTCACTTTGTAAAAATGGTCCTATCATCTCCAAGTGGGAGATTGATAGAGGGTTGAAGCCAAGTACACAAGTTTGTGTGATTGGCAAAGGTAAATCCTATCTGCTCTAGGGTTAAAGTGAGATAAAGAGTGAAAAGTCTAATACACTAGAGGATTGTATATTGATTGAGATTGTATCCTATTTGACTTCAAGTTGAAGTGCTCACAAAAGATTAGAAAATCCTAGCTGGTATGCTAGGTAGTGGAGGCATCTTGGGAAGTGAACCACTATGCTTCCTTGTGCACTCTTTGATCTGCTTATTACTTGTCTATTTACTTTCAGCTTTGCATTCCGTATTTGTCATATTTAGTTCTTGCTGAAGTTTTCATAGACAGTTCCATTATACGTTTCATAGTGCATCCGCTCATACTATATGTTATAACAATCTCCCTACATAACTTATGGTACATTTTACTCCAAGATCATATATGTGTTCATATGCATACACAACACATTATATATCTAATTATTCAGATAGTTGGCACTTAGCTCAAAAGTGCCACTAAACTTTCTATAAACTATCTGATCATATGTGTGTTTTTACTTATCTAAAAGTTCTCATTGAACTTTATGAACACCGATTCACAAAATGTTCTAAGTGTATTGCATTCATAATTGCTTATATGTTCATCTCAGTGCTTTACATTTTACCATCCAAGTTCCACTAGACTTTCTACACTATAGTTCTACATGCCATATTGTTTATATATTTATTTTGTTATTGCATTATCATTGCATTAGTAGTCATAAATTTTATTTACCCTATTCACTTCCCCTCTAGGGTCTTACATTGACAACCAGTCTCTCTTTATATCATGGATGAGAGCCTCCATCATGATTTACTTGAAATACCCATCGATTCTTCAAAGCCTTTGCATCCTTAGGCAATCGTACCACTTCACATGTGCAATTTTCTTGTAGCAAACTCATCTCTTCCTGCATTGCTTCCATTCACTCCCCCTTGTATTTGTCATCCATTGCTTCTGCATATAATTCAGGTTCTCCTCTATCAGTCAGCAACACATACTCATCTATAGAATATATTGTAGAAGGAACACAAACTCTAGAATATCTCATGGGTGGAGTAATTGCCGTGTGCTGTTGTTGATCATCAACAACCTCTTCCTCAGAATCTGCATGCTCATCGTGATTATGGGGATCTTGATAAACTTCATCATTAATGTGAACTTCATCACCGCCATGTGCTTCAACTTGATCTGGCAAATCAACATGGGAAACTAGCTATAGGTCAACAAAGCTATCCTTTACAGTGGACACTAACTTATCGGCATCATTGATATCCTTCACATTCTTGGTCTCCAGAAATATCACATCTTGGCTTCGAATTTCTTCTCCTTTGGATTGTACATTCTTACCCAAACTCATCTTGACCATAGCTTATGAAGATGCACTCATGCGTCTTCGAATCTAACTTGGATCGCTCATCCTTTAGCACATGAACAAAAGCCCTGCATAAAAAAACACGACAGTGATTGCAGGGAGGTTTCTTACCATACCAAACCTTGTTCGATGCATCACCCTTCAATGGCACACTAGGAGAAATATTAATAATATGAGTGACCGTGTATAACGCTTCAACCCAAAAACTATTCGGCAATTTAGCTTCAGATAGCAAATATCGAACCCTCTCCACAAGTGTCCTATTCATCATCTCCGCCACACCATTGAGTTGAGGTGGTTTAGGAGGCATCTTCTAATGATGAATGCTAATGGCTCTGCAGTACTCGTTAAACTGACCAAAATACTTATCTCCATTATCGGAGCGAACACACTTCAACTTCTTTCCTGACCGCCGTTTAGCTAAAGTGTAGAATTGCTTGAAAGTGCCAAGTTCTTGATCTTTGATCTTCAATGCATAAAGCCAACGCTTCCTAGAGCAATCATCAATAAACATCATAAACTAAGATGCACCACCAATGGACTTCTCCTTCATATGACTGCAAACATTGAGTGTAATAGCAGGTAACCGTCTTCCTAGAAGATTCATGACTCTAGAACATAACTCTCTTACGCTTGGCTAAATAATGTGCACACTTCTCCAACTTTGTATCTTTCAAGACTAGAAGAGCTTCTTTCTTCTTCAAGAGGCCGATCCCTTTCTCACTCAAATGACTAAGCTGCATGTGCCACAGCTTAGTAGATAAATCATCTTTCACTTCAATAATTTATGCATCTGAGGCTTTAGCTTCAGTCTAGTAGAGACTTGATAGATAAATCATCTTTCACTTCATTAATTTATGCATCTGAGACTTTAGCTTCAGTATAGTAGAGACTCGATTGTTTTTCACCTCTCACAACCACCAAAGAATTTTTAGCGAGTTTGTATCGATCGCTCCCTAAAGTACTCATGAACCCGTCATCATTGAGAACACCAACCGAGATAAGGTTGAACCAAACACCTGGAACATGGTGAACATTCTTGAGGACTAATGTCACTCTATTGTTTGTCTTTAGATGAATATATGCCGCTCCAATTGCCTTGGACATATCTCCATTACCCATCCTCAACACTCTACAAGATCCAGACGTGTAGGTTGCAAACAGCGCCAAGTTGTGAGTGACATGCGCCGAAGCACCAAAATTAACCAACCAAAAAGATTCATCACATGTGAGATTCATGGTAAACCCATCACTAATGATGATCAAATCCTCCGCAATAATTATAGATGTGCTATTAGTATCCTCAGCCTCTACTATGACTCCTTCCCCTATTATCGACAAATAAGAAGTCAAAGTGTGAAGATGATGAGCCTAGAGATTTCCTCCGCACCTCCTCATTAAGAACACCACTCTTCATCATGTCGAAGGTAATTATACCATTGCGGGCAGAGTTGGCCATCAATGACCGGAAAGTCTCCCATGTGTAGGAAGGGAATCTAGCAGCCATGGTCATTGTACTTCATCTTCGAACTTGACTCCCATAGTCCAACAGTTCATCCACAATCCCTTGAAACTCATTCAAGTGATTCGATACAAAAGTCCCCTCTTTGTACCTCAAGACCAACTTCTTCATCAAGAACATATTGTTGATGTCAGTCTTCTTAGCAAACAAAGATTCGAGCTTCCCAAAGAGAGTCCTTACTTATTTTTCATTGGTGATCAGATTGCACACATTGTCATCTACCAACTGCTGGATGTATCCGCAAATTTGCTCGTGCTCAAACTCTCAATCTTCATTAGACATAGACCGTGGCTTCATAGTAGCAAATACTTGTAGATGCATCTTATTGACATATGATCATCACATTTTATTACACTTTTACACCCTCATTATCTCTTTATTTAAATAAATATATCTGCTAATAATTATTTTTATCTTAATTTGCAGGTAATATAGAATTATTGAATAAGAGCTCAAATGAAGATTATTTCAAGTACAAAAGATCTCTAATGAAACCCAGGATGCCTAACTCCAAAGCTCACGACTAAATTTAGAAGCAAAATCTCAACACTCATCACTTTCTTAGTCGAATTATTAATAGCGGCTTGCAATTGAAAATCAAATTAAATATGGAAAATATAAAGTCAAATTCGTGCTTAGGATGGTCAACCGCGAAAAGGCGATATTATATATGAAAATTGCCTATCTCGGCGAGGCAGACCATCAAATTACGATTCTAAAAATTTTATTATTAGAAGTAGTGGGTTATGATAGAAATCCAAATTTTAGTGATATATATTTAATTATTTGAAGGCCAAGTTAAATTCCAAAAGCCAAGAGCATTTAAAGAAGCCCAAGAGTCTTAAATAAATTAAATATAAAAGAAAAGCTTACAAGACCATCTCTTAAGTATTGAATCAATGGTCAGATTATTTTGAGAGATTCTATGGTTATGAGGGTTGCTTGGGGCCTAAGCCAAATCCTATGGTTGTGAGGGTTACTTGGGGGGAAGACAAATCTAAAGATTGTGAGATTCTTGTTATCTATAAATGAGGGGTAGAGTGAGGGCTTGAAGTGTGAAATATTTTATAAAAACTCTATTTGGAGAAGAAGGTTACTCTTAATTGAAGACCTTCCAAAATTATAACTTTGTTACACAATAAATAAAATTTTCACCTTCAATTTTCTTTCTCTTTTCTTGTCCAAGGACCAAAAGGAGGATGAGATGAAGATCAGGAGTTGTTGGTTTTCTTTTATTTTTTTTTTTCTTTTCATTTCTTGTTCATTTGTATGCTTTGTAGCTTAGATTTATTTTCATGCAATTTACTTTCATGCAATGTCTTTAATTCTTGTATTTACTTTCTAGTATAAATTTTTCTTTTCTTTAATTCACCTTGAGGCTAGAACCCTCTGGGAATTACCCTTTCTAACTGTGGAGCTAATATTTGTGGGATCCCTAGAGATTGTTTAAACCTAGCTAACAAATCCAACTTATTCCTATAAGATTGAGATAAGCTAAGTGGATCTACTAGATTCCTCATATCTTTAATTAATCCTCCATACTACTTTTTTATTTTCCTCTTATCCTTACTTTTCATTTGTTTGTTTTCTTTCAATTTTCTTTCTCCTCTCTTGATTTCTTTTCTTTTTATTTGCACAAATCACAATCACTCTCCATCTCTCAAACTCATTTTCTTTTATTTTCACTTTACCACTTCCATCTTTAAATCCCTCCACACTCACTTTCTTCCTCGTTTTATCCACACACATTTTCTAATCTCTCCCTCTTATTTTTTCCTCGTTTTACTGCGTAATCCACAACCACTCTCTAACCTCTTCACCACCACTTTCACCATGTTTTACTTGCTTTGAATAACTCCTATGGCACATAATCTAAAAAGAACCAAACTTGAATAACTCCTACTTCCGTTTCTAGTAGGATCGATAACTTTATATACTATAACTTGATCAAGGTTGTATACTTGCAACAAAGGTAATTCCGTTTTACCCTATCAAGGTTGTATACTTGCACCATGCTTAGAAATTCTTAGAATTGAGACCGAAGATGCTTATATCTTTATCTGAGTTTGAAGAAGTGTGCCTCATGATCAAGATGAGGGACTTAACGGATCGATCAAACCGATTTATTCCTTTTGCCCTTGGACAAGGCCAAGAAATGGTACGTATAAGCTTACCACAAATTCCATCTCAACTTGGGATGAATTTGTTCTTATTCTAAAAAATTTTCCCAATCCACAAAGCGGTTAAGCTTAGGAACAGCATAATGAACTTTAAAATTATCAGGAGAACTTTTTGGAAGTATTTTGACAAATTCAAAGATCTTCTTATCAATGTCCTCACCATGGTCTTGAAAAGTGGCGATTATGCCAAATC
>WHSE01000415.1:0-18075 GCA_012295165.1 Asparagus setaceus | reverse complement strand
CTTCAGCCCATTTTGAGAAATAATCAGTTATCGCCAATATGAAGCAAAGGTCCTTTGAAGAAGGCGAGAAATGGGACCAACAATATCCATTCCCCATGTTTCAAATGGCCGTGACGTGTAGGGATGCAAGTGTTCCTACGGTTGGTGAAGGTAATTAGCATGTATTTGGCATGCATGGCATCGCTTAGCGTGAAGCCACTGATCCCTTACCATTGTCGGCCAATAATAACCGAGCCCACGCAACGGTCCCATAACTTAGGTCCAGGCCGGTGTGCTCCACAAACACCGCCATGAGCTCAAGACTTGCTCGCTTCCTTAGTTGACAAACATCAAGCAAGAACCCATCATATGACCTTCTATATAAAGTCCGTAATTGGGAATCATAGTAAAATCTTGATGCTCGCCGAATTAATTGACTCTCTTTCTTTTATGTCTTCTGCAATATCCCATGCAAGACATAGTCGATGATCGGAACCGCCACCGCGGCTTCAAGTGACTTAGGTTCGCCTTCGACGCTTGATCTCAGAATGCATATTTTGGCCGAATAGTTGCCGACTAGACAATAATCACGAGTAGCATTCTCGTGCAGTATTAACGAATGCAAGAGACGCCAACGATCAGATAAGTGTTCTCAAACGGGTACATGATCAATGTAAAAGCTTTCAAACGAAGTCACTAAAGTCACGATGATGATAAGGTCCGTGTCTCCGACTTCGACTCTCCTCTTAGTTGTTTTACGATTAGTGCGGAATCCCCAAATGCTTCAAGGTGTTCCACGCCTAAATGTTTGGCTATGTCAAGACCAATCAATAACGATTATACCGCCACGCTATTGGTGCATGGTTCGATAACGCATAATGTCCGGTATCACGTGGTTTTGTGGAGATATCAATACTACCCCACGGTTTGCTGGAATGTAGGTTCGCCAAACCGCCAGGTTCGCTGCCTGTTGGCCGAGGTGCTCGCTGCTGCTTTCGCCGCTTCGCCTTTCCGCTTAGGCCCGCCTATTCGACTCTTGGCCTTCAACTTAGGTTCCTTCTGATGGTTCCGGACTAACTTCTGTCTGCTCCGCTCAACGTCCCGAATCCGATTGCTCAAGTCCGGGTTTAAACCGCGGCGTTTGTGACGCCAGTGGCTTCCGTCACCGGTTCGCTTAACGATTCGACGCCTGCTTCATTCACATGGTTGTTTATTCGCTCCTTCGCCACGAAGTTGATTTCGGGATCTTGTAGGTATTTTTCAACGCTTACAAAGTGTTCGGCCTAAAACTGTTCGCTACATGCCGATTAGCCTGCTCGCAATCAATCGCCGCTGCTGCTACGCTGACAATAGTCCTCGCCAAAACCGCTCTCGGCATTGATCGGTTTTCCGCTGTTGTAACCGTTTCTCCCATGATTTAAGGCACTTAATGCCCCATTTATGTGCTTAGTGGGTGTATTTTCAGGGTGTAACCGCCCACTAACATTAATGGATGTCCCTAATGCATATATAAAGTCAAATGGGACCCATAAATGTAAACAAATCCTCCGCCGACAAGAAAACTCCTCTGTCTCACCCATAGCCGGTGACACTTTTGTGTTTCGCCAAAGGTTTTGGCGTGACACTTTTTGTGTCTTTACAAAGGTCACGCGCTTTGACTGCCTTGATTGTTTTGCCATAACTCCTCGGGTCCGATCTCGTAATGAGGTGATTCAAAATGCTTGGAAAACTGGAGAAGATATCTACAATGTCCCATAAGTGAAACACACACGGCATGAGCAAAACATACATGATGCTATATTCTTTATGGGCATTCCGCTAGCCCCCGCCAGAAGTCGCTTTTCGTTGTTTTGCCGCTCAATTGACTTGTATGCTTCGCCAATTCATTTCATGTGCTCATTAGTTTAGTCGCAACATTAGACTATCCTCCTTGACTCGTGATAATGACGCTCATCGCCTTTTCTCTCGTATGAAGTAAATTAGAGTTTCATGGGTAATTTTGATGCCTACAGATACCCTCCAAAGTTTTCGATCTCCTGTATTTTATCGAGGAGTCTAGAATACTTTGATAAGATAAGTCCCGCCGCCTAACGTTAGACTTTTGTTGAATGGACTCATAAATTGCTTTTAATTGCCACAAGGCCGCCGACCATCTTTTGAAATCAAGAGCCGGAGTTGTTGTATTTTGAAATTGATTGATATTGATGAGAGTTGACGCGAACCGATTATCTCGTCCCTGAGGCTTCATGCATTGAGTCACGCTTAAACTTCCAAGGCAATTTCAAATGAAAATCTTCCATGCTTGAGTTTCGAGGTGATGTAATGGCACATTTGCACCGCAATGAGCAAAGTGCATTAAATCACGGTGGGAGAAAGTGCTCAATCCCAAATAGAGGAGATTTAACCTGCCGCAAGTTATTTTTGACGATAGATATAGATTTTTAGCAAAATCCTCACCATCAACGGATTTGATGAGCCTTTACCAACTACCGCTTGAGTTGGGCTAGCATGTAGTTTGTCTAAGTCCGCTCTACATGTTATGTTGTGCTAAAAGAATGAACTCTCTTAGACTTTGTGTGCTACTATATTGAATACGTAGGCTTGGTCAATTATCAAGGAATTGACTACCCATGGGCGCGGTGTTAGGACGACTCATTCCTAATTTAAGGACAGAATAACACCTACTACATAAATAGACGATTTAATGATCATTAGGTCAAGAATGAGACCCGCTATATATTGAATACATAGACTTTATTTACTATGATGTCAATAATGAGACTTGGTCAATTATCACGGAATTGACTACCCGGCTATTGCTAGACACCACTTATTCCCCGATTTAAGGACGTGGATAACGCTACGCATAAATAGGCTAGATTTACCGTATCATTAGGTCAAGAATGAGACCGGCTATGTATTGAATACATAGACTTTATTTGCTACGATGTCAATACGTAGACTTTGTCAATTATCACAGAATTGACTACCCCCGGCCAAGTATTAGATTCACTCTATTCCTAATTTAAGGATAGGAATAACGCCTACTACGCATAAATAGGCGAGATTTAATAAATCATTAAGTCATTAATGAGACCCACTATGTATTGAATCCATAGACTTTATTTGCCACGATGTCAATACGTAGACTCCATCAATTATCACGGAATTGACTACCCGGGCCACAAGGCGTAGACACTCCTCTATTCCTAATTAAGGACAGAATAACGCCTTACCACGATAAATAGACGAGATTTAATGCATCATTAAGTCAAGAATGAGACCGCTATGTATTGAATACATAGACTTTATTTGCCACGACGTCAATACGACTTGGTCAATTATCGAATCGACTACCCGGCCACAAGGTGTTGATGTCACTTATTCCCGCTTAAGGACAGAATAACGCCTACTACGCATAAATAGGCGATTTAATGCATCATTAAGTCAAGACGAGACCGCTATGTATTGAATACATAGACTTTATTTGCTACGATGTCAATACGCATAATTCTGGTCAATTATCACGAATTGACTACCACTACAGGTGTTAGATTCACTTCACCGGGTTTAAGGACAAGAATAACGCCTACTACGCATAAATAGGCGAGATTTAATAAATCATTAAGCCTAAGAGACCGCTACAAGTGTAGGCTTTGAAGTTGTGTCTTCTTGGGGCAAAGACGACCCGCTGTGCCGGAAGAGGAAGAAGGTATTTTCCCCGCTTCAATCAAAACTCGCCGCTCACGGAACTTAGAGTTGAAAGATTCTCAATGCACGCCAGCATTGAAGAATGAAGGAAACTCGAGGATCTCCACTCTAGGAATCAAATTTAAGTCGTACACATGGCATTGACTTCTAAAGATACCTTTAACTCATGTGAGTAAAAGGTAGAATTTAGATAACCCTAACTCGCATGAAGGTCCGACAACCCGATTTACATGGTTTGGCCCTAACTATTCAAAGTTTTGACCAAGTGGGAGTGAAAATTTAAAATGACCCTAATCAAGTTAAAGGTTTGGTCGTATTGAAAAATGAATAACGAATTCTAACTGCTCAAAGGTTTGGTCATACCGACCCGGGAGTGAAAATTTAAAATGACCTTAATCGCTCAAAGGTTTGATCGCATCGACCCAAGTGGGAGAAGATTTAATTTCTAAAAATATTGAAGGAAAGAACATATTTCTCACAATGGGAGTTTTAGTTTATTAAACTAAGTGGGAGGGAAAGAATTAACTATCGAGGTAATAGTTAACATGATAGTTCTTTCTTTTTGTGGTCCATCATCCTATTGAAGAGGATTGGTGGGAGATTTTAGTGGAGTTATCGAGATAACTTTATGGACCTACCATCCTGCTGAATAGGATTGGTACGGATTTCAAAGAGTCAAGCGTAGGTGAAGGAAAAAGGTATTTTCTTATCTTTCGCCACAATGGAACTCGTTATAGGTTATCCGAATATACTAAGGACATGATTCTTCAGAACTTCCTACTAATCGACATCGCTGCCTTGCTACCACCTTGGTGAGCAAGTGGGATCACTGCATCTACGGGTTGTTTTAGTGTCCCGCCAGAGTAACGATAGGTTCAAGAGTTTTACTAAGTTTGTCATTTTGACATTATGATCCCCTAGCCAATTAGAGCATGGATAATGGGTTTTAAGGACAAAACAACTTTTAGTAGGATGATGGATCCTCCGTGGTAACGACAAGATTTAGGATCCAAGTCTTGTCTCCTCCCATTTGTAATGTGGCAACTTGATTTTGTTGTCGCTAGGAGGTGCTTGAAAATGATCTAACTTCTTCGGTCCCCTAAAAGAGTATGTCCTGTGGAATTCTAATTTAGAAGCTTTTGTTGCTCTCAAGGTTGTTGGCACGGTCAGTTGGCGACGCTTTGACTTACGCCAACAGCATCCACTGTGCCTTTCCTTATCGCAGAGGCAAAATTTACTCCGAGGGTCGGTCAATGCTTTTGCCTCTTCGGCTTTCTTCCTTCCGAGAAAACGCTCGACTTGTTTTCGAGATTGGTCGAAGAATGTGTTCATCCACTTCCTGACGCTATCTTCTATATCATGAGCCTACACTAAGGATCGGTCCGGGTTGTTAGCTAGACTCAGTTGCGCAGCTCTTTTGGCTTTGCAACTCCTCATCTCAAGATGGCTAGCTCCATTTCGCTTTATTTCTTTACTTTGCCTCTTTCTCTCTCTCGCTTAGTTGCTTCCTTCTTGAAACATCCAGCTAGTGTTTGTGAGTGATAGTATAAGCTTCTAGCCCGACCTTACGCTTTGACATTGTGTCATCTGGACGCCATCACCGAGCAAGCGTCGGAGGTCTCATCTTCGGATGAATTCCCTTCATGCATCCTTCTATAGTCTCTACATTTTATAGCCCGAAGTTGTAATCGGTGACATTCTCTCGAAATTTGGACGCCAACTTTTCCTCCGTGGGTGAAGTCGGGATCCGTGGTCTATCGCTGTTCTTTTCCTTTACCATGTTAATGGTAACTTTAGGGAATTCATCTCGTTGACAGCTTGTTTTCTTCTTCGACGCCTTGGCCTTGGCTGATTCGTTGTTGGTGGAAAGCCTCTCTAAATGGGCTCTTTGTGGACGAGCCTTTGACTCGAGCACATCCCGATAGTAGTGTCTTGATCAGTTGGCACATGAGCAAGAATAATTTATTTCATTAATTATCCTCATTCGTGTATTGCCACCCTCGGACTGAGCATGATGACCAGTGCGCCATACTGTTTGTTCGTGTGGTTCATCGTGGATTGCACTTCCACCCCCAAGTGTAACGTTGTCTTTAACTGGAAGACACGTCTTCTTTTGGGGGTGTCGACCATTCGACCTGGGAGACACTTTTAATCGTTTGGTTTCATCAATGAAGTCGTCTTTGCATGAATCACAAATGTCGGTCATCTTTCATGACTTTGCGAGTCCTGCGCTTCAAATTCTTCCTTCGGCTGACTCGCGGATCCCTGGGGATGCTCAAATGAATGCTATAGAATTCTTGAAGCTTGAGATGTCGGCACCTTTCGAGACACTTTGATCATAAGTTTGAATCGGACCGACCCCGATCTGTCGACGTTCCTTCGAGGTGCCTTGTCTTTACCTTCAAGCTATGGACCGGCGATTAAACACCGAAGTTGATGGATTTGTTGTTGATACATCAGCATGAAGGTGAATGAGCAGTAGTACCTTCTTGGTAGAGACACTGGGCTGTCTCGTGAGACCTCTTTGGCGAGGCGGTTTGGGTATGTCGACCAAGAAACTCTTTGGCGAGGTTGGAAGTGTCTCGGCCAAAGGCTGCTGAGCGGCTTTTGTGCAAATTTTGGGATCGGACTTTGCGGCTTTGGAGTTGATCCTTGGCTGATTTCAACTCTTGCGCCCATTATAACAGCAGCGCCTGGCGTGCGATGCGACGGCAGCTTTGGCGCTCCTTTTTGTCAAATGGGTTCTCTTGGCGAAATCCATTCTTCCTTAGCGAAGTCTTGTGGTTGAGATTGGTATTGTGGTTTCACGGCCTCACGATCCGTGAGTTAGTATGATAATGAACTCCGTCAGTTGACTCCATGGCCTTAGCAAATGCAGGGTCTTAAAGCGTTGCCTCGGCGATCCCTCTTCGTCGAGAGTTGAGAACCTTGTAAGATGACTCCTTCCGAATAGAGCCACTATGGCGAGCTCGGCTTTACAATTTCTTGGGGTATTGTTGAGGAAACCTCGTCGCGAGTGGGGCGAGATTCATCACGCCTATAATGGATCGGACCTCCCTCCTTGGAGGCGAGACCCTCCGATGCTTGAGACGAGGAGGATTTCGATGAAGAGGAGGAGATACTCTTCGAACTTGGCGATCAAAGACATAATCCAACCCATCGACCATGAGTGCGGCTTGATCATTAGCAGGCTGCGACACAATAGCCTCAGCGTTGAGACTATTGGCTCCCAGTGGTTCGCCGGTGTGTTTTCTGTAGAGAATGGTTTTCTTCATGATTTCCATTTCCAAAAATATTTCAAGAATGAAAATAAATAAAAGATTACCGTGTAAATCTCTCTATTATAAAATGATATCACTCTCTTAGAAACACCGCGAAGTCACTACGTGGAGCTCACCTTCGTGGGATCTTTGCTGTCTTGGGGATCGTGTCAGGTGGACCACCAAGCAACGATCGTCGAATTGGCGAGGGTTGAGTTTATATTTCATAGGAAATAAGAACTTAAGCAAATATCTTAGCTAAGTAAGATATCTACTCTTCCCAAGATTTAAGACAAAGCTTAGCTTCGAGGAATCTCCGCGTGGAAATGTTCTTGAAATCTTCCTCTTCTTGAAAAATCTCTCGATCTCCAAAAGTTAGATCTTAATCTCCAAAATCCGATCCTCGGTCAGTTGTCCCCCCCAAAGATGGATGTAGGAAGCTATTTATAGCCTTCAGGAGTGTAACTACTGAAAAACGTGCAAAAGATGTGCGATGGCGAGGCGGTCAAAGTGTGCCGGTCCAGCAATCTGTGTTGGCAGCGGTTTGCTGTCGCCAACAATTGTCACGCCGTTGGCAGCGATAGTTTAGGCTGCGTCAAGCTCGTCTTGGCATTGGGTCTTACGGTTTTTGTAACCGTTCTCTCGATTTAAGGCCGCGTTTAATGCCCCATTTATGTGCTTGGTGAAGCGTATTTTGGGGGTGTAACCGCCCACTAACATTAATGGATGTCTCCGCATTATATAAAGTCAAATGGGACCCATAAATGCAAACAAATCCCTGCGGGTGACAAGAAACTCCTCGGTGTCTGCGCCCATAGCGAGACACTTTTGTCAATCTCGACCAAAGGCTCTTTGTAGCGACACTTTTTGTGTCGGCCAAAGGCCGTGGCGATTTGTTGTCTTGATTGTTTTGGTCATAACTCCCTCGTCAGATCTCGGAATGAAGTAATTCAAAATCGTTGGAATTCTGGAGAAGATATCTACAATGTCCCATAGCGAGACACACATGGCATGAGCAAAACACACATGGTGCTAAATTCTTTATGGGCATTAGCGGCTCAGTAGTCGTTTCTTCGTTGTTTTGCCGTTCAATTGACTGTTATTAGCTTCTAATTCATTTCATGTGCTCATTAGTTTAGGCTGCTGCATTAGGCGATCCTCCTTGATTTCGGATAATGGCGTTCATCGTCTTTCTCTGGTATGAAGTAAATTAGATTTCCATAGGCAATTTTGATGCCTACAATCCTCTTCTTCATCTTCTTCCTTGGTCTGGGTCATATTGTGAACTCTTAAAACTAGCTTTGATTTTCTAAAAGCATCATCACTATTTATTCCTAACCTCCAAAGGCTTTGAAACTAAAAGGGGATGGCTAAACGATTCTTTTGCAAGTGGGGGCATGCATTGACAATTTATTTGAACTAGTAACAATGTCCTTTAGGGTTACACAATCTTGACATTGGCGCTCTCTTTAAAGAAAGGAACTCTCTTAGATGGAAGGAGTTTTAACATTGTTTTGACCTCATTTGGCGTGGTCAATTGAGTCTTCATCACAAGTTAGTGCTGCGATTGATATAGCCGATCACCAATGGTGATAATTTTCCCTTACGAGATTTTGGATGGAGGATAAACCCCATTCTTGGCTTCTTTTAGAAAGCATAAGCATCGTGAGACACTTTAAAGCAAATCACAAGAGGGGTTGTGGGTGAAGTCCAAAATAAAGACATATGAGCGTCTTGACCTTCGCCGGGGTGAGGTCGCTATTTCTTTGCTCTAGCGAGTTCGATGGCTACCGACCAAGCTAAGATTATTAACGTGACTCATCTTGCTATGGGAGAGGGTCAGATCGACCATCTTCATGTTCTGTGGATCTTATGGCTTTCTAGTATGGTGGTAAGTAATTTCTCAAAGGAAATGAATTTCTCAAACTTCATATGGCCAAATTTGATGACCAATAATTCAACAATAGACCCTAAGGCCTTAGTGTGGGGCTGCCACGATCTTCTCTTCGGTTAAGAAAGAAGTCCCTAGTAGAGACTCCATCCTACTTTAGGTCTTAAAATTGATAACTACGAATAAAAGTTACAATATCAAGAACTTAGAAACAAGGAAAAATTTATAAAGTGGGTTCTTTTACTGTGTGGATGGGGTATTGTCCTTATGCTCGTTGACGGTCTAAGCAAGATGATGAGTCTTATGCTTATTTCTCTAAGAGAGCGATCTACAAAGATCAATTACAAAAGATTGCGAAGTCTTCTTTTTGATAAAAGAAATCGAAGTTAGCAAAATTTCAATCTCGATCTATCTCATTGATGATGATGAAGATGACAAATATAAGCAATCTCCCTCCTTTCATAGGCTAAGAGAGAGAGTTAGTGGCCATTAAATGTAGTTAGCGGCCATTAATTTAGGAGATAATTGGGTGTGCCATTTTCAAAAAATAACACTTGAAGCGGCTATGGGCAAAGTTTGTCGATAACGGTCATGGGTGAAGTTCGTTCTGGAGAACTTTGCCTGAATTGTGGTGACGTGGCCCACGTGGGCTATTTGGCGAAGCTCATTCTGGGCAAACTTCACTTGAAGTTTCACTTTGACTTGATCTTGAGAGCGGGCTTCATTGCGATTTGGGTGAGCTTCGCTATGACTTGGGCAAGTCTATATGGCTTATATTTGGGCCCATCTGATATGATTAAGTGTCTAGCTCATGGGTGTTCACTTCTTAAGCTCATATTAGGCTCAAATATTAGATTCGTGTTATCTGTACTAAGTATTGGTCCAAGAGAGAGCTTGTATATTTTGACCCTCTACACACGTAAATATTCTACCAAACTGATAGTCAAACTGGCAGATAAAAATTACGGCAAAGCAGAGGTGTTAGAGCGCTATAAGAGAAAATCTCTACACAAAGTTTACACGGGTCTGCAAAAGCGACAAGAGAAAGCATTTACGCGGTATTTCTAATCCCGCGTAAATGATAGAATCTACAAGAGTTATTAAGAAAGAACACCGCGTTGCTTTCCATTTAGTGCCCGTATACAAAAATGCTGCCAAAGTAGCTTACATAGCACTAGCGGCGCGTAAACCAACTAAAACCATGTAAATAGGGACTTCTCTATAAACAGAGGCCCTTAGGCCACATCTAAAGGGCTTCAAGTTGGTTCTAAGGCTCCAAACTTCTACCAAAGTCTCCTATTCCTTCTTACCTGAGGTTTGGGCGCTCCTTCACTCTGGCGGGCTGCTCCTCCTCTGGAGAGCTCTTTGGGTTCTCTTTGGACAAACTCCCTCTTTATTGGAGTTCTCTCATCGGCCTACTACCTCTTCGTCGAGGTTTGCTCATTAGAGTTCTTATCATCTGAGAGCTACTACTACTCTTCAAGGAGTTCCATCCTCTCATAGCATTCTACAGTAGACCCGAGAGCGATTACTCTCTTAGCTAGAGTTATCTTCTTCCTACAAGAAAGTTGGCAAACAAACCCAAGTGGGAAAAAATAACTTTTGATCTTCCTCACTTGAGAACGAGCTGCTCTTTCTCCAAGGTGCGAGCTTCACCAAGTCAACACCTTCCACCTCGTAATATAGTTTACGTAGATACCAATCTATCTCTATCGGCATACGGTCAAGAACACACATAAACAAAAATAAGGAGTAAGCGGACAAGATCCCTTCTCTGCTCATTGGAAGCCCAAGTCGTGAGGACGTCCACATCACCCGATTTGCGCGGAAAACAACAAGAGTCCGACCAAAAAAGCTCCATTGAAAAACATAAGAATTATTCTCAAATTACCCTCTAAATTTATATATTTGCTGATTTACCCTTAAATCTCCAATGTTGGTTTTACCTTACTTTTCATATCACTTGACTCTTGTTTAAGTTAACTAGTATTGTCAATTAGATATGTGGGAGACATCCCTACCAAGCAAGCATTAAAGCCGTATGATGTTTGATGCTATCAGGCCAGAACAAAACCTTTATCCTCTATATCTTATTCCCACCCCGATGAAGCAAGCCTCTTCTTCATCGGCTCTACTAAGCGTTTATTGGTAGCCTTGCAGAGAAGACTTCAAACAACCTTTCCTCGACTCAAAATAGCAAGAAAAGATAAAGCAACGGAAGAGAGGAGATGAATGGAGGGTAAATTAGCAAGTATCTCCTCTCTACCACACTCTCTATCTATGTAAATTCTGAAGTTAATTAACTTAATATTGATATATTAACACTATTTGAAAATTGAATGCTAGAAAAGAGCAAGGTGAGGGTGAATTAACGATATCAAGATTTAGGGATAAATTTGCTATAAGGTAGATTTGAAGGTATATATGCAGAAAATTATTTTAGATGAAATGTATTAATTAAAGGATTGTTAGTACTATATTTAATAATAATTTTTAATTATTATGAGATAAGGGAGGCCTTTGGCCTCCCCCTCATTATCCCTCCATTTACACCCCATTATGGTGGTGTAACACCCCATGTAGTGGGGTGACTCTTGGGGTACTCAACCTATTCACATTGTTTAGTATAAATAGATATCATAGGTCTTTGGCCTAGATACTTGCTTCAAACAATGTCGGCCTTTGTTTGTTCTTGAATCCCTGAGCCATTAACAAAAATAAATCTCTTTTGCATTAGGATCTAGTTCGTTGGCCAGTGCGTTCGACGGATCATTGCAAGGACGCAGCATTCTACGGATCTTTATTATCAATCTTCCTAGATTTTTGATCTAGAGGTAATTACTATAATCGTAGAATAATATAAGGGTTCCAAGCGAAAGAGATCAAAATTACGTTTATGAAAAACAATTTTTGAATAAAATTATATTTTCCATCTCTTATGTGTGGTATTAAATTTAAAATAAAATAAATTTTCATATTTAATAATTACGAAGGTCCGAGATCGCTCGTCGTTAGTAATCTAACCTAGCGGTGCGTATGATATGTCTCCTCGTGGCCCATGTAATTATTAAACATTTAGGTTATATCTAATTATGCACGAGATGTTGCAATTGTTATGCCATTTGCATATATTATTATTCAATTGCGTGGATGTTTAAATAAATAATGTTGTGGTTTTGGATCAGTCTGTTTGTCACCAAATTTAAATTCATTGCTTTTTCCTTTCCTTTTGAGAGAGAAATTGTAGTGAGGATATAATTGTAATAAGAGTATTTTAATGTCTTTTGTTATCTTTGGACTGTACACTTGAACTTTGGACATTTTTTCGGTGATGGGCTGATCCACGCAACATGTTTATTTATTGCATGAATTTTTAATTCATTATTATTAATTCATGTTTTTAAATGCATAGATAACATGGCTAAAATAGCAAGCGTTGATTTCGAAGTCCTTGGCGGCTGGCGGCAAAATTATTTGAGTTGGCATGTGGACCTGAAGTTCCACTTACGTGCTCAGGGCTTATTAGCCACAATTTCACCTCCTGTAACACCGGCTCCGGCCACTGGTACGGGTAATGCTGCAAATAATGTTGAGGTTCTTTGCTCTGATGATAGATCTCGATATAGATAAGGCGAAAGCCATTATCTACATCGAGACATATTGATCGGACCACGAGGCGAATACCTCACTGTAGAGGACCCAAAGGAATTGTGGACTGCACTTGAGGACCGATACAAGCATCAAAAAGATGTGATCCTCCCACGAGCACGCTATGAGTGGGAAAATCTCCGACTTCAGGACTTTAAGTCCGTGGTGAGTACAACTTCGCTTCATAATATCACCTCACCAAGTTGTGTGGTGAAGAAGTTCGGAGCATGTTGGAGAAGACTTACACATCCTTCCACGAGAAGGATGCAATCCTCATCTGCTTGATGCATGAGCGAAAGTTCAAATATTACTCTGAATTGCACTCCACCCTTCTAATGGCGGAGCAAAACAAAGAATTGCTTTTGGCCACTCATAACCTACGCCCTACAGGCCCAGTTCCTCTCCCAGAAGCTCACATGTTTTCTTCCCAGAAGCAGAAGAAAAAGCATGAGGGTAAATTCAACAAAGGGAAAGCCCCTAAGAGGCAGGCCAGAGGTCCACCCCAGAATAACAACCCTCCCCAGAGCAACAATAGTGGGAGAAAGAAGAAGTGGAAGACGAAGACCACTGAGCTAACGTCCATTCCCAAGAAAACTTGGGAGGACAAATGCCACAGATGTGGCATGGTGAACATTGTCCAAGCTCCCTCACTTACCTACAAGATCGTATCAAGCGAGCACGAAGTCTCATGTTGAAACAAATCTGGTGGGAAGCGATCGTCTACTCAGTTCCTTTGCGATGACTTGAGGCGGATGATCTTCTCGACTAGATCCATGTTCTCTTTATATGCATTTAAATTATCATAAAACTTTCATCTTTAGTTCTTTCCTTTCCATGTAATGCACTTTACTTTTCAATAAAGATAGTTATTTTCTTTAGATTAAAGCATTGCATTAATGTTATAGATGAAGTATGAGTGCCTTGTGGGCGATTAGCCCGGCCTTACAATCCTTCCGAAAAGCTATTTCAATAGCTTATATGATTATGACGATCCCATAATTACGATTTGGGACTATCTAACATAATAGAAGGATCGGTGAAGCAATGATATTGCTTCCAAATAAAACGAGACTAATAATAAAAGATGCATTATTCTCTCCGAATTCTAATAGAAACCTCATAAGTTTCAAGGATATTCGATTAAGCGGATATCACTTAGAAACCAATGAAATAAATGAGGATGAGTATTTGTATGTAACCGTCAAAAAATGGTTCAAAAGCTGTCTTAGAAGCGATTCAAGGGACTCTGTCGGTCTCTATCATACTTATATTCAACCGGTAGAAGCTAACATGATTATGCACCGAAGTGCCAATCATCACCGAAATTTAAACTTTGGCATAACAGATGGGTCACCAGATCGCAATGATGCACCGCATCATGAGCCAATCCGATGGACACAACACGAAGAACACGAAGATTCTTGAAGGGTGATTACTCATGCGCCTTGTTTCCAAGGTAAAGCGATCCACGAGACCTTCCCTCACGAAAGTGGGATTAGAGTCTCCTAGCTTCTTGGAGAGAATACATGGGGATATTTGTGGGCCTATTCACCCCGCTAAGTGGACCATTTAGATACTTTATGGTACTTATAGATGCATCAACCAAGTGGTCTTCACGTGTGCCTTTTGTCCACCCGCCTTAGCTTTTCCAAAGCTATTGGCACAAATTATTAAGTTGCGGGCTCATTTCCCGATAATCAAATCAAGAAATTACGTCTTGATAATGCGAGAATTCACTTCACAAGTCTTTCAAGACTATTGTTGTGCAACTGGCATCGAAGTTGAACATCCTGTAGCACATGTTCACACCGAGCGGGTTAGCGAGAATCTCTAATAAGAGATTGCAATGGATTGCTTTCGTCCATTGTTGATGCAATCACGGTTACTGTTGAGGCTTGGGGTCATGCCATTTTGCATGCCGCGTAATTATCGAATCACCCTCGGTGGCCATATTTTGTCGCCAATGCAGCTTGCTTATGGTGCACCTCCGAATATCTCACATTTGAGAGTGTTTGGTTGTCGGTTCGTCCCCATTGCTCCTCCACAAAGGACCAAAATGGGTCCCTGGCGTCGTTTGGGTATCTATATAGGGTTTGATTAAGCCCTCTATAATAAGATACCTAGAACCCCGCACGGGTGGACGATTTAGAGCACGCCTTGATGATTGTGAATTTGTTGAGGATTCATTCCCTAAACTTGGCACGATCCGGCTGGCGATTCTAAGAACATTTTCAGGACACCAAGACTTTGTCTCATTATGATCCGCGTACTAATCAATGTGAAGATGAGATCACGAAGATCCTTCATCTTGACCTCTGATACATTTACTTCGGATAAATTCGCGACAACCGAAGATTGTCGGATCACCGTCCCTCATCAACACCCGGCTAGGATTGACATCCCCAAAGATGGATACAATCGTGGCGGCGAAAATGGCGTACCTCAATTGAAAAGAGGACGCCCACTGTGTTCGAAGGACAAAGTCCCTCGTAAAAGAAAAATCACGGAGAAATAAAGATGAACCCAACACGAGGATCTTGAGCTCGGACCGGCTACCTCACCCTCCTAGATTCCCACGAAGAGGAACCAATAGGAGAAACATCATTAAATTTTATGCGTCTTGGGAGAGTGCTTGACGAGAAAAAGCGCGGTCGTCGGCGGCGACTTTGCGTTGATATTACCGTTCCGTCGCGAATCTGACGATGACATCGAACCACGGTCTCTAGCGGAATGTAAACGCAGAGATGATTGGCCAAAGTGGAGCGAGGCAATAGGAGTAGAGCTAAACTCCCTCTTGAAGCGCAAAGTCTTTGGACCGATGGTCAAACACACGAAGGTGTAAAACCCGTGGGATATAAGTGGGTCTTCATCGAGAAAAAGAAATGAAAACAACGAGGTTGCGCTACAAAGCACGACTTGTAGCTAGGTTTTTCCCAAAGACCGGAATAGACTATGAAAAACATACTCTCCGGTTATGGATGGGAATACTTTCCGATTCCTTATAAGCCTCTCATCTCTGAAAGGCCTAGATATCGACTCATGGGCGTTGTGGCTAGCGTATCTATATGGCAATATCGATAAAGATATCTATATGAAAATCACGAAGGATATAAAATACCACCAGAGATAGCGATAGACCTCGGGGCGTCTATTACATTAGGCTTCAAAGATCATTATATGGTCTTAAGCAATCGGGGAAAATGTGGTATAACAGACTAAGTGAGTTCCTTGCTACGCAAGGATTCAAAATGATAAAGTCCGCGTGTATCTTTATAAAAGATCGGAGCGAGATTAGTTATAGTCGCCGTCTATGTCGACGACATAAACCTCATTGGATGTCCTCTGAGAGATCACTAAGATATCGAAATCCTTAAGAATACTTTTGAAATGAAAGACCTAGGCAAAACAAAGTATTGTCTTGGCTTACGATCGAACATCTTAAGGGTGGTATCTGTTACACCAATCCACATATACACGAAAATTACTTAAAATTTCCAAATGGATAAATGTCATCCTCTTAGTACACCAATGGTTGTTCGATCATTGGATATAAAGAACGACCCCTTCGTCCATTTGGGCGAGGGAGAAATGCTAGGTCTGAAGTACCTTACCTCGGTGCCATTGGGGCACTATTATATATGGCTAAGCATGCGTCGATATAGTGTTTTCGGTTAACCTACTAGTCTGATCACGGCGCCCACAAAGCGCCACGGAATGGAGTTAAGCATCTTCTCGCTACCTCCAAGGGTCTATAGACACGGGATTATATTTCTCGAAGGGTGGGTCTCCCACCTTAATTGGTTGGATCGGATTTACAGTGCGATCCCCACGCAGAAATCACAAACCGGATTTGTGTTTACACTCTGGTACGGCCATCTCACGGAGGTCGTCAAGCAAACCAGCGTAGCAATCTCATCCAACCATTCCGAACTCCTCGCGATTCATGAAACCCGGCAAAGAATGTGTTTGGCTTGGCTCGTCATTGACATATCTTAGTGTCTACGGCTGGCGGTGACCTTGAGCCAACTACTATATTTGAAGACAATGCGACTGCGTTGCTCAACTTCGATCGGCTTCATCAAGGGTGACAAGGCGAAGCACATATCTCCCAAGTTCTTACGGGCCACGATCTTCAAGAGGAGAAACAAGTTAAAGTACATCGGATCAATCATGTAATAATTTAGGCGACTTGTTCACTAAGGCTCTGCCTAGATGTATTTTGTAAAACTTGTAAAAGGAATAGGGATGAGACATCTGAACCTACAAGCACAGGCTCGTATGGTTGGGGGTAACCTATGGGTTGTACTCTTTTCCTTAGGATGATGGTTTTTCCCATTGGGTTTTCCAGCCTAAGGTTTTAACGAGGCAAACAAGTTTACTCTGGATCAATAGTATCCACCCCATTAGCTTCTGAACCTTGAAGTGTTCATAAGCTAAACCCAAGGTAATGGATGGATAAGGGGAGTATTATGAGATAAGGGAGGCCTTTGGCCTCCCCCTCATTATCCCTCCATTTACACCTCATTATGGTGGTGTAACACCCCATGTAGTGGGGTAACTCTTGGGGTACTCAACCTATTCACATTGTTTAGTATAAATAGATATCATAGGTCTTTGGCCTAGATACTTGCTTCAAACATTAATGAAATTCATAGCTTAAATTGTTTCTCTTGAAAAAGAAAATATTGCTATTTCTAAAAAGTGGCACAATTTTCAAAATTACCTATCCAATGAAAGCAATGCAAGCTCAGTGGAATCTTTCGCTGTCTCACTTGTTTCACTCCATTTTACGTTACATACGTAAGTACCACCCCCGCTCGTTTACATATGTTTCTTTGTCCTCAAGAAATAAAACTAAATAGTCTCTTATCAATAAAGAAAGAAGGTGTCCTTTTTTTTGTTATAAGTAAACCGTGATCTTGGCTTGCTCGATAGAAGCCTTTTGTTCTTTAAAGCAAGTAACTCTCCAAATTTTAAAGGCCAGTGGAATTTGGCAGACTTGGAGAGCAAAAATTTACAAATATTCACATATGTGTTATGTAATGGGTGAGGACAATGCTTGCTCAATCTCAGAATATCTTACAGAGATCGAACGAAAATTATGAATGTCTAGGCATTAATGATATCACCAAAGTAAATTTGTAAGGGTTTTTTTTTTTAATTCCCTCACATCGTTGAAATTTTATGAGATCTATCAATTTTAAGTTATTTTGAAATTAGTCCCTCCATTCAAGAGAATAATTAGCAACTAGAAGAACTAATTTGAAACAACACATGAGAATTGGAGGATTTAATTGCAATTTCAATGATTTAAGGGACTAATTTGAAAATAACTTAAGAATTGGAGGAGAAAATAGTAATTTTATTGATTTGAGGGACTAACTCCAAAACACGAAAGATTTGTGGAACTACTATCAGAAAAGATAATTAAAGTGGCGATATGAAAGAAATATACAATAGATTAATAATGGCTTGCTCTACAAAAACACCTCTCTAATGCCCATATGCCTGCCACAAATTTATATGAAAAATAAACTTGCTTGCTTAGCTTCTTCAACTACACCAAACTTTTATTCGAGGAATATA
>WHSE01000414.1:0-18121 GCA_012295165.1 Asparagus setaceus | reverse complement strand
GTAGTTTAGATTTAATTGCTTTGTAGTTAGATTAGTTTAGAATTTTTCTTTTCTTTTTATTTTCTTTCTTTTTCTATTTGTTTGAATTTCCCAAGATGTTGAACTAAACTCTTGTGGGGATCTAGGTTGCATGAAACTAGTCTAATCTCTTTTGTGTTTATGAATCATCTCTCTTATGCTTAAAAGATCATGTTTAGGTTAATCAACTAGAGAACTAATCGATAGAAGAAGAATTTGATAGTTTATGCTTTCCTTAAGTGGTTTGATAGGCTATGCTTATGAATTCTAGGATTATTATCTTGTTATTACTCTCTTCATGAGTTTGAATTTCAATTAGGTGATAATTTGATAAGTTATGCTTTCCTTAAGTGGTTTGATATCTTATGCTTAATAAATCTAATATGAGATGTGGTAAAAGAGAATTTTTCAGTAGATTATAATTTGAGTTAGCTAGTGGATTCAATTCTAGATTCCTTCATCTCTTATTGAATTCTCGCTTTTTAATTGTGATTCCTTTCACGCACAATCCAAATCCACTCTCTCATCACTTCATCATATTTTCATATTATCTTGAATAAAACCCTAATTGTCACGATAATTTGAGAACCGAACTTGAATCAAACACTTCCTATTTCCGCCTCGTGGGATCGACAATCTTAAATACTATAACTTGACAATGGTTGTACCGACTATAAAAGGTAAACACTGCTTTTGCCCATCAACTACCAAAACTTGATGGGAAATAAATGATTACCTGCTAAGTTGTAAGTATACAACTTATCAAGTTATAGCATATAAGATTGTCGAATCCCATGAGGAAGGATTTTGTAAGTTTAATCAAATTTGGCTCTCTTATTATGTGCAAGACAATTAGAATTGAAGGTGAGAAAGTGGTTGAGATGAATTTTAACCACATAGTTTTAACATAAGGATTCTTTTTATCCAAGGAGATAGCTTAAAACTTAGACATCTTAAAAAGACAATATAAACTCAACCTCACAATGCAGCGGGATGAACACGATAAAAGCCCTAAGTGCAACACTTTGCTAAACGTGCAAACGACCGTGTAAATTGCGACCACTAGTTGAGGAGATAAAGACTTAAAGAAGAAGCTAAGAAGATAAGATAAAATTAAGCAGATAATAGCTTTCTTAAACATTCGCAATATCCTTACCAACAACAACGATAAACACAGACAAAGCCGTAAGTCAATTACGAAGTAAAAGAGAACTAAGCAAGATCACTAATATATATATATATATATATATATATATATATATATATATATATATATATATATATATATATATATATATATATATATATATATAATGGTATCATATGTCTTATGAGGGGATTTCTCATATACGAGATAAGACAATCTCCATCAAGTGAATTAAAGAGAGAGAGAAATCCTCATAACCACACTTGGTGGAGATTGCTACATCAATGTATATGAGGAATCCTCATATGACATATGATACCATTCTTTTATATATATATATATATATATATATATATATATATATATATATATATATATATATATATATATATATATATATATATATATATATATATATATATAGAAAAATGGAGAACCTTGGTACCAAATTTCAATGGGATTGTGTGATGTGGACAAATGTGGCCTCATATAGGGTTGAGTGAATTTTTTATAAAAACGTTGACTTTTAGCCAAATTAGCCTTGATGAATAAATTGGTCCACATCACTATCTTCATTATCCTCTACCAATGTTCTCCATATTTCATATATATATATATATATATATATATATATATATATATATATATATATATATATATATATATATATATATATATATATATATATATATATATATATATGGAGAACATCGTAAAGTTTCAATGAGGTTGATAGTGATGTGACAAATTTGGTCCACACATCAAGGTTTGATTTATTTAAAAGAAAGATTTTTTATAAAATTCACTCAACTTCTTCATATGTGGATCACATTTGTCCACATCTCTATATATGGAGAACTCTGCACAAGTTTCTCTCAACGACTGGTGATGACAAATTTGGTCCACACATCAAGGTTTGGATTTGGATAAAAGTAAAGATTTTTTATAAAATTCACTCAACCCTTTCACATGTGGACCATATTTGTCACACCACTACCAAGTCCCATAGAATTTGCAATGTTCTCATTTCTATATATATATATATATATATATATATATATATATATATATATATATATATATATATATATATGAATATGTAGAACTTGGTAATGCAGGACAAATCCCATTCACACCCCGGGAATGAGAAATAGAGAGAAAGATTTTTTAAAATGACTCATGGACCAAATTGTCTCACATCACTACCAAGCTTCCTTTTGTTAACTTTAAAGCTTTTCCATTTTTCTCATATATATATATATATATATATATATATATATATATATATATATATATATATATATATATATATATATGGAAAACCCTGCACTTCTCTAAAGAACATGGTTGGAGGTGGATAAATCTTAGCTCTAGATCTAATTTTGAGTTGGTGAAAAGTGGTTGAGTAAATTTTTCAAAAAAACCCAATCTTGCAGCCTCCGGTACTCTTTCTCTCTCCTCATCTCAATCAGATCCTCTCTCTCTTTCTCCCCCCTCCCCCTTCCCAATCTCTGACTCCGACCACGCCTCCACCGGCAGCGCCGCCTCCTTGGCCTCGACCCTGACGACCACACCTCCTTCGCCTCGACTCCGACCACGCCTCCACGGCCGCGCCGCCTCCTTGGCCTCGACCCTCCTACCACGCCTCCTTGGCCTCGACTCCGACCACGCCTCCACCGGCGGCGCCGCCTCCTTGGCCTCGACGCCGACGACCACGCCTCCTTGGCCTCGACGCCGACGACCACGCCTCCTTGGCCTCGACTCCGACCACCCCTCCACGGCCGCGCCGCCTCCTTAGCCTTTGGGGTGATTTGCACAGAATGATAATGCTCCGTAGTTGTTCTTATTAATCTAGCTCCCTAATCAATCTATCTCCTCGTAGATTTCACTACAGTGGAAGACTGTTTTACATGAGTTATGTTAAGAAGCACACTCAAGCAGCATTTAAGTGCATGATGAGGAAGTTTAACTGCTAAATTCAACTGGATCTAGTTGAATGGAAAAACTTAGTATGTTACATGCAAGTTAAATGTTAAGTCCCAATTTTTTCAGAAAGCAGCAGCATAGGTAATTAGCCTGCCTAGGTGGTCGGAGGGTGTTAACCACTCTACTTCAATGTGCTTAAGCATGGAGTTTTTCTTAGCCTATTTGTAATTAATTAAGAACCGTAATCTTCTTAGGATATGGATTAAAAATGCCAAACATACTCCTTTTATACTTATATGCCAGAAAAAGCCTTATATAAGGAGTGTCACGATGTCAGTAGGGGCTGAACACCAGATCCAATTTCTTAACCACAATTTAGCTAACAGTTACCCCTTTGCTTATTTGGTAGCAATGAGGAAACAAACCCTTGCGATTCAATCTGCCACCTCATGGAAACAATTTGCATGGCATAAAATAGTGAAAACCTTACCTAAAAACCCAAATTGGTATCCGATGATTAACTATTCTTTTGCGTAGAGGTAGGATATTGATGTTACCATCTCCGCCGCGACCACAAACCCGCTGCTACCCCGCCGCGACCACAACACTAACCAATTTAATTAAAGTCCAATCTTATTTTCTATATCCTTGGTTGTTAATTGTTGGTAAGTTCAATTTAGTTCATTCTTTTACATATTTTTTATATATTGTTTCTTATTTTGGTTTTCTTAAAATATGACTAATTAATTTCTTTTTATCTTTCATTTATAGAAGAAGCAAAAGAGATAGCTTACAAAAGTATTTTGGAGCTCAAGAGCTATAAGGTGGTAGATGATGTGGTTGTTTATTAACTATTTTGGTTGTTTATTGACTAATTTGAAAGTTTGGACTAGTTGATGTAAGTGAACTTTAATGATGTATGAACTTATTGATATCGCTCGTTTTAAATTGTTGGTAAGTTGTGTAATTTTATTGTTGTAAGGACTTATTGACTAATTGTGGTTGTATTGAAATATTTGTATGTTGTGGTTGTATGAACTAATTGGTTGGATTTTGTACTATTTTGGTTATTGTGGTCATGTTGTTGGCATTAAAGTATTTGTATGTTGTAGTTGTATGAAGTAATTGTTTGTATTATCAGTGTATATAGTGTTATTGGTTTTTAGTAGTAATTTACTTGTTGGAATCGAATGTATTATGATAGTTTTATTAGATAGCGTGAGTTTTTTGGAGTTATCGATTCATATTCTTCATCTACTTTCTTCTTTTCACATAAGAAGATAATAACAATTATTCTATTTGCATTCATATTTATTTCAAGCAACACCATGAACAAAATACATACTGAAATTACAATGGGAATAAAGTGAAGTTACAATGACTAGGGATACAAAGTAGAATTACAAGAATATACAACGGAATTTCAAGCTCATGAGCTACTTCCTCTCTCCTCATCTTAATCCAGCATTCTCATACTTTTCTTTGTCACTTGGACTTTCAAGGAACTACTTGTCAAATATTGTGGGCCCTGGGTTTGTCCCAACACTACTCGCTGTCAAAAATACATAATTAAACTCTTTGGGATTTATAGGATCATTCCAAAATGCTAGCCATGTAACAATATTGTCATGTCTTCTTTCCACCTGCAAATACACCAAATGATGCTACAATTAAAGAAGTCGAAAAGATTTAACACAACAAAGAGCATATACAGTGTACGAGTCACCAATCCAAATGGTTACAAGGCCACTTAACTCCTCCATTGAACCACCATGGTTTCATGGAGAATTTCCAAGAATCAGCACAGCAGAAAACTATGGTATGAAATAATTAGTATTCGAATTTGAAAAACTAGATATATAGATATTTGAATTTGATAATTTTAAATGAAATAAACTGATTGAAACCAAACAGAACATGTTTGATTTGGTTCAAACCTAAGTCTATGGCGCTTCGGTTCCAGTTTGTCAAAGAAATCAAATTGACCTTTTCAAAAGTCCAGAAAGGAGCATTATCATTTTGTGCAAATCACCCCAAAGGCTAAGGAGGCGGCGCGGCCGTGGAGGCGTGGTCGGAGTCGAGGCCAAGGAGGCGTGGTCGCCGGCGTCGAGGCCAAGGAGGCGGCGCTGCCGGTGGAGGCGTGGTAGGAGGGGTCGAGGCCAAGGAGGCGGCACGGCCGTGGAGGCGTGGTCGGAGTCGAGGCCAAGGAGGCGTGGTCGTCAGGGTCGAGGCCAAGGAGGCGACGCTGTCGGTGGAGGCGTGGTCGGAGTCAGAGATTGGGAAGGGGGAGGGGGGAGCGAGAGAGAGGATCTGATTGAGATGAGGAGAGAGAAAAAGTACATGAGGCTGCAAGATTGGGTTTTTTTGAAAAATTTACTCAGTCACTTTTCACCAACTCAAAATTAGATCTAGGGCTAAAATTTATCCACCCATCGCTAAAGTTTTTGTAGAACCTCAGATCGTTCTCCATTTTTCTCATATATATATGTAGAATAACTCACATCAAAGCTCAACGACTCGATAATGATGCTGCCACATCAAGGGTTTGGATTAATTATGTGGGCTTTTTTTATAAAATTCACTCAACCTTCATACGTAACCACATTTCATTCACATCACACCAAGTTCCATCGAGAAACTCAAGCACCAAGGTTTTCCATTTTTTCTATATATATATATATATATATATATATATATATATATATATATATATATATAGCTCCTATTAACTTAAGTTCATAATGAATACACAAGCACCAACTTTCTAACCACTCATCTTGCTGGGATTCGTGATATAATGTTACTTTGAGATTTGTGCATCACAAATCTCAAGGCAAAGATGAGGATAAAAAAAAGTTGGTGATCACTATTCATTATGAACTTAAGTTCA
The DNA here is from genome assembly GCA_012295165.1 of Asparagus setaceus. Lineage (NCBI taxonomy): Eukaryota > Viridiplantae > Streptophyta > Magnoliopsida > Asparagales > Asparagaceae > Asparagus > Asparagus setaceus. The sequence continues at coordinate 12,140 of WHSE01000414.1, read as the reverse complement.
TAGAGCCGCTTATATATATATATATATATATATATATATATATATATATATATATATATATATATATATATATATATATTTATTTAATCAACTGTTTCGCTATTATATTATCAAGTAGGAAATAAAACTTAGATTTTTCATTCTTTTACTTTAATTAACAAGTTAAGTAAATAGTCGCACGCCCACAACGACTTACACAACCTTACAGACCATCCCTACCAATCACAGTTTTACACTACGCACTTGGGTGACGCTCCACGCCTAACAACATAACCTCTTAATCAAAGTAAAGGAATGAATCTATCTAACCTTGATATCTCTACTTTTAATATGCAAACATAATGAGAAGAAATTAATTAGCCACTCATGGCTCGATACTGTGAAAAGCAGATCCAAATACAAGCACAAACAGCAGCAATAATATTTATTCTAAAGATGGATTTCTTACAGTGTGAACTTTCCGAGACTGAGCACTGGGTTTTCTTCCACTCTTAGTTCTCTCTTATTTCTTAAACTCTTTTTACAACGATGCTCTCACCATTTACAGACTCTGCTATATTTATAGACTTACAAAGCATCTTTACTATGCTTTGATAAAGACTTATCTTTACACGTTACAATAATACAAAAGCATCTTACTGTGCTTAACTTTACACGTAATAAAAGCATCTTACTGTGCATTGAAAGTGACATTAGCACAGTATACTCAATTATATTTGATTACTGTTGTTTGACAACGACCCATGCAACCCTCTTAGTGCCACCAGTAAAGGGGTTTTCGTTGAAGAGATGCCTTCTTCCCCACGAGGCAAAGGGGATAGGATGCTTACTACCGCTTTTCTTTGCCTTTGAATTGGTAGGGATTATCCAGATTTCTAGTATTCCCATGGCCTTCCCACATGGTATCGATATCATCGCCCTGATCCTGTGGCACCGAAGAATAGTATCTTCATTGGATTCAAGGCTTTTGGTAGACTTTGAGTCTCCCAGATCAAATATCTCAAAAATTGACGCTTCATATATTCGACAACGTCAATAGCACTCAATCTTGAGGATATTTCCTCCTCATCATTTTGGCAATTTTCAAGATAGGATTTTCCTTCCGAACCTCATTAACAATTGCCGATTCAAGAGCTTTAGTATTTTTCTTGATTATTTCATTAATTTGTTTGACTTTATCTTCTATAATAATTCTAACCACCATCTATAATGGTATTGTCTTTTAAATAGGGTAAATGACCTCGGTCCAACTGCTTCAAAGACCAAGTCCGCATCCATGGGATCTCCGTTTCAAATAAGAAATAGATCGTGCGAGACCTTCTACCATTTCTTCTTCATGGAGCTTAGAAATGACCTGATGATTTTCCACCAAGGAGAGTATAACTCTTGGATTGCTTTTGGTAATAACCAAATCCGCACCATAAGCAAACACCAATCGAAGAACCAAGTGGGTAAACCTTTATAAATGGCTTCGGACATAGCTTTATAAGCCATGTATGTTTGTTCTTGGATTTTGATAAAAAATATTTTATAAAAGGCTTCTTTATAATCCCAATAATTAAAGTAATATACCTCTTTGCTAGTGCCGGCTTTAACCAATGGTAATTCCCGACAGGGAGTAATTGCCCGCCAGGAAGTATAACCTCTTGTATGATGCATTTGCTAAAGTTAGAGGAACTCAATGATTGTCATTGCTCCGTAAATGGATTATTTCCATTCCCTTTGTATGACTATTATTTTTAGCCAAGCCCTCGATTTTAAAGAGAGGGTAGGATAGTAGACAATCTAAATATTTCGCCTTTAATCTTTCGTGTTTATTCATGGAAGGTATATCTTCCTTTTCAAGATATAAGACTATATCCTTTTTTCGTAGTCCATTCAATGTCTTTTTCACTATATTAGTGAATGGCTCGGTTATTTTCTTGGTTAGCATTATTTATGCCTTTATAAAAGGCCATGGGGTTTGATTACCTTTCTTGGTAATAGTACGCCATGAATTAGTATTACTGTGAGTATGACTCGCTGAGAATGATTTGGAGAATGGCTATCGCTACTCCTCTCCTCCTCCAAAGGAGGTTTACTGACCTCATGGGAACCCCAGAAGAATTCACGAGTGAGAAAGTCGTAGAGAATTAGAAGTTCCCTTAATATGTGTAACATGAAATTGATACATAGCCAATTCGGCTTGCCATCGAAAGCAAATATTTGCTTGGACACAAGATTTTTAACATCTTTTTCAATAACACTTTTAGCGAGCTACAATCAACTCTAAGCAAGAATTGGTTGAGAATATCATCCCAAATTTAGCTAAACATTTAATAATAGCAAGCATTTCTTTTTAATGGTGGAATAATTTAATTGAGCATTATTCCATTTGCCGTAAGTATAACGTAATCAACCGCTTCTTTATTAGTATCGATCCACTTGTTTAAGAATTCCTCCATAACCAATATTAGAGGCATCCGCTTTGGTTTTGAACCCGAGCTATTAGCTAAATTAGTACAAGGAAGACATTTTACTTGTTCCTTGATACGCTTAACCGCCTCGAGTATGTTGGGCACCATGGTTTAGATTCTTTTCAATCTATTATATAGAATAGCTGTCTTGAGCCATTTTTATAATAATCTACATAATTAAGAGATCCTAAAAATCTCAGAATCGCTATAATCGCATTTCATCCGGGAATTTAGATGCAAATTCTATACTTCACAATAGGAATTATAGTTCCTTGATCAATATTATGACCCAAGAATCTTATTTGGGTTTGAAATAATTTCATTTTAGGCGTATATAGCTAGCCCATTTTTGATGATAAGATTTCCAAAATCTCTAAATGTTTAATATGTCGTTAGGTATTTGAAAATACCAAAACATCATCTATATAAGATAATGTGAAACTTATAAGGTATGAGAATATTATTCATAATGTTCTCAAATTCGAGGAGCATTTTTAAGCCAAAAGGCATGACATTCCATTCATAATGGCTAAAAGGAACTATAAAAGCAATTTTATATCTATCTTCTCGCTTTTATTTGATTTGATAATATCCGATTTTAAATCAAATTTGAGAATATTTTTGCATTATTAATGATTCAATAAGTCTCTTTTATTAGGAATTGGATATCTTATCCATTTAAGCATTATTTAATGGTTTGTAGTTTATTACTAATCGGGTAGTCCTCTTCTTGTTCAAAGATGATTATTGACATAGAAAGTCGTACAACCCAAGGAGAATATGAGTTGACTATAAGCTTTTCTCTATAAGAGAATTTATTTCTTCTTGCGAATCTAGATATTCTTTATTCATTTGACAAGGTCTAGCCTTTGTCTAATAGTTTTTCATCAAATCCATCTATATATGGAAGAGAAACAATATGTTTCTTTCTATCCCAAAAGTCAGGTAAATCAACGTGATACAAAGGCTTTAAATTTATTTTCAACTTGAGTTATCAACTCTTGATTGTTTCGATTTGTTCTTTTATTTGAACAAAGGACACTTCTTCTTTAAGAAAATTAATCACTGTTCTTTTGCAGAATTTGTTTTATTTCGCTTAATCTCCTCGCTTGAGGATCGCTTATAAACTCAAAGCTAATTTCCTTATTTTTATAAGTGGCTTGAAAGCCTTCGTGTCAATCTTTAAGATTGGCATACAGAATGTAAAATGGGGTTCCAAGTATAACTTGTTGTGATAAAGTTTTTACCAAAATATAAGGAATAGGGATACAAATTCCATTAACACAAATATGTGCTTGAGGTAGTTTATATTTAACCTCTAATTTGTGACCACTTGCCCGCTAAGGGTTTGTGTGGTTTTTCAAAATATTTAGAATGAACGATTCCTTCGTTGATAGCTTTAGGTTTCAGACCACTATCTACCGAGCTATAATATCCGATAAAAATTTGTTCAAGAATGGCTGGGTGATTTTAATATACCATTTTTAAGTCACTTGTTGTACAAGTCAAGAAAGTTATTACTTTCGCTTCTTCAATATAATGATCTTTCATCTTCTTCTAATTTATTTTAGAAAGGATATACTTATTTTCTTTCTTTAGAAGTTTTACTTCTTCTTTTAAACCTTTAATTTTTTATTTAAAAGGATAAAGATAACGGTTGAGAGGTAGAAGCATTATGTTGTCTTCTATTCATGACCTCTGACATTTTATAAACATTATCAATGTTTGGTTTTTCTTTACTTTCTTTGGTAAAAGTAAAGCTTCAATCACTTTAGTTTTAATTGAGCTATGTCTTCCACAATATTTTATCAATAAATTCTTGTTTCTCTATTACATTTATTGATAATCCATTCATTGGACTATAGCTTTCCAATACTCAATCTTGAATTGGACAAGCATTTTTTGTTTCTTCTTGATCGAAGACTCGAGAAGATAAGATGATTCAAGATATTTCTTCGATTCAAGATCGTTAATCAAAACTTTGTATAAAGTTCTTTTAAGACCTTCACTTATTTCATTTAATTTCTTTTTTGTATAACATTTGTTTGCATAGTGGCCTATTCGTCCACATTTGAAACATTTAATTTCATCAAGATGTTTTTTCATCCTTTTTTCCTTTTTTCTCCTTTTTTTCATCTTTATCTTCTTGAAGAATTTCTTCTTCTTTTAAAAGGCTTTTAAAAGTCCTTTATCATCTCTTTTCTTTTTCTCACTTATATTTTGATCATATTAATTGTTCACAAAATTCTCCTAATTCTTCTTTTAAAGTCTTTGAGACTTCAATTGATTTTTAACTTTAAATCATTACAGAGCTAAACCCTTTTAATACAAGCATTTATTAAATAGTCAGATCCAAAGTATCATACGGGATATATCCCCATATTCACTTCGAATTTTATTTCTACCTTTTCTAAGAATAAATTGGGTAAGCCATCTATAAACTTGGCTTTCCAAAGGATTGCTATTAGCATCGAGAAGAGACATTACTCTATTTAAATAAGTGTCTTTATACCATCTAAAATGGGTTAAAGAAGGACATCTAAAATTTTGTAATAAGGTCCTTATTCTTTCTCCTTCATCGAGATATGCACCAAGAAATGATGCACTATTGTTAACATGAGAGTATAAACCCATCTTCTCTGTATATTATTCTCATTTGGTAGCATTGAGAATTTCTCCTCTAGCTTCGGGATAAATATTATCCCACCATCCTTTAAGGATGCCGCTGAATCCACAAGTAATATAACTTGCTATCATTTTATCTAGATACCATCTCGCCTACATACAAGATTGCACATAAGTATACGATGTATAGTAGAATTTATTTGGGTATCGATAACCCATCTATATTCCATTCAGATATTTCTACCGCTATAATCCGGCGTAAATACGTATCATTTTCTTCAAATAATACGCCTGGAGTAGGTCTTTTATAATAGTACCTTTCTAGTCTTTTAGCCGATTTTTATTTTGTTGATAAATTGATCTTCTATGGCTAAAGTCGTTAGGAGATAGATCTCCTTCCAAGAATTTGCTTCTTCTTCTTCTATATTAGAAGAACTTTCAATTTGAGGAGTTGAAGGTGATCAGAGAGTAAGAAGCTTAGCTTTCATTTTTATGCTATAACTTCAACTATTTCGTAGTAATTTCGTGGTCTCTTTTAAACCCAAACTTCTATGGAGGTTTAATTGTAGCCCGCTCAATATAATTGAGTGGTATTTTTGCTTTTCTAGTGAAGGAATATCTTCAACGCCATTTCACAGCATTTTCCAATTGCATCTTCAATATGAATAAGTTGTTGTCCAACAATTTGAAGATGAACATTAGTATAATTATTCTCGCTTTGATAATATCATTTATCTCTTTGAGAGTTTCATTATTAGAACTATTGGGCTTTATAAAATGCTAGTTTCTAAATTATGAGTAGAAACTCCGTGATAATTTTAAGGATCTGTTGGATAAACCGACCTTACAATCGCATTAGTACTAGTTTTCCATTGCTTATAATATTCTTCTAGTACTCCAATTTGTAATTCTTTGAGGAATATAATTTTAAAACCATGGAACTAAATATTCTAAATCTTGTTTTCTCTCGGTCTTTTATAATATTCATCTCTCCAAGATGATCTGGTCTTTTTTCAAAAGGTTTTGAAAACCATTTTCTAAATTTGGAGTTATGCTCCTTTTGAAATTCTTCATTTAAAAATTTTCTTAAATTACTTCCTTTGGACAGATCCATTAAAGTCTAAAACTTACTTCAGATCTTGTAGGGGAAGATTTGTCTTCCTCTTTATATTGTGCATGGGGAATATTATTAGAGGATATATTTATTCCTAACTCTCGCATATCTCTATAAGAACTGATCTTGATACCGATCTTCGAAGAAGAGTTTTCTGATTGGGACAATTTAATTGTCCTTAATGGGTTGAATAATATTTCAACTTCTCCGTCATTAGTTTCTATAATTTGATCTACCTCGCTATTTATTATAGGTTTTGGTAAAATTGCTTGGGGTATTACCCAGCTTTCAGGAAAATTCACCTCATTCCAATTTAATTGTCTATTGGTAGCAATATTAGAGGATAATAAATTTATTTCTATTAAAACAGTTTTACCTGGCTTCGTATGATTTTTAGCCTTAGGGGCTAAAGTAGCCAAAGCTTTATAATGTATACGATATATTACCGCAATAGTTTCTGACTCAGGTAGGAAATCATATCCATGAGTTCTGATATTTAGATTTATTGCTTCCAAAATATTTGGGTCTGTTAATGACAGACTTAGATTTAGGTATACATTAAAGTATACTGGACCATTACATAGGCTTGTTTCCATGATCCCTATGAGGGATTGAGTCCAATTTAAACAACATCCATCCCGCATGTGTTAACATAGAAGTATTTAGCCCTTGTAATGTCAAGGGTTTAAAGGCTTAATTCAGATAAGCCTATATGGATGTATTTATACTTATCCATATATGGTTCAATGTCTTTAGACTTAATATTTTATCGCCCGCTCAGTATTATCAACAAGAATGACGCTCTAGGTTTTTATGGCAATAATGGATTTGTAATCCCAATCGAATCTCGATAAATATCCCTATTAGGGATCTTGGGTATAGACCATTTGTTCAATGATTCAATTTCCGTAGGAAATTCCGCTAATTACGCTTTTGACCCTTTTTCCTGGTATCGAGCCATGAGTGGCTAAGTTATTTTCTGTCGTTTATTATGTTTGCATATTAAAAGTAGAATATCAAGGTTAGATAGATTCATTCCTTTACTTTGATTAAGAGGTTATGTTGTTAGTCAGGAACGCCACCCAAGTCGCCGTAAAGCCCGTGGATTGGCCTGATGGCAGAAGGTTGTGTAAGTCGCTGACAGACGCACTATTTTACTTAACTTGTTAATTAAAGTAAAAGAATGAAAAATCTAAGTTTTATTTCCTACTTGATAATATGGCAAACGTAATGCATGCTTAAAGAAATATGACGTAAGCCGCTGTACTGCCAATCTACTCATATAGTGATGGACAAATGTGGTCCACACATCAAGGGGTTTGATTTGGCTAAAAGTGAATGTTTTTTATATAAAATTCACTAACCCCTTCATATGACCACATTTATCCACATCACTACTAAGTCCCATTAAGAAACTTGGTACCAAGGTTCTCCATATATATTCCATATATATATATATATATATATATATATATATATATATATATATATATATATATATGAGAGAGAGAGAGAGACGCCTCTACCTTCAAATCAAGGCCCCCAAAGGAAATGGGCTCTTCTGTCCTTGGCCTCTTATCGACCGAATTGACCTATAGCGCTCGCTTAGCGCACTTTTTGAGGGCGTTGTTGGAGGATCCCCCTATCGTGGAGCCTCCACAAATGGTAGTAATCACTCCCTTATGGCTAGCTTGGGTCGCCATCGCTACGCTGGCGGAACGCCACAGCCCGGTGCACTCTAGGCTTCTCTTGGGGGGTCTCCTCTTCGATCCCTTTGAGCGACGAGCTTCTTCAAATAGCCCCTTTGGATCAGGTCTTTGATGTCCCTCTGTAGAACTCGACAATCATGGTGAGATGGTCGGTCCCCGTGGTACCGACAAGATTGTCGCCAATCTCGACGCAGGGTTTGATCTCATTGGGGAAGGGGGCTTATTGAGGTATCCTTCTTTCTAGACCATGAAGAGGGCATCCGTGAGGGAGGTGTTGAGGATGGTGTGGTTTGTCTTCGGGGCCTGCTCCCTCTTGTGATCCCTCCTATCGGACCGGTTTGAGCGGTTGTCAATTCTGGGGAGATCTCTGGGTCATTCCCTGGGGAGAAACCCGGCCGGTTCCTGAACCGCCATGGGGGCTGACACCGAGGGTGGTGGATGTGCCGAATATGGCGGGATGGGCATCATGGTTGGTGCAGGGGCAGTGGGTACAATGGTACCTGGAAACCCATTTGTGGCCTTGTACGCTCTGGCATCCTCCATGTCCATATACCCGCGTGCCTTGGCCATCAATTCTTCATAATCAGCGACTGGCTTCTTGGAGAGTGGGCCAATTCGCAGGGCAACAAGCCGACTACAAGAGCGTTCATGGCGACCCTACTCCCTGGGTCATTGACTTCGAGTCGTTTCGCTTGGAACCTCTTAAAATAGGCCCGAAGACTTTCCCCGAGCTCTTGCTTAGTGTGTATAAGCACATGTGCAGGCAGCTTCTGCTTAGAGTCAGCAAGAAAAATGGTGCACAAACCGGCCGAAGTTGTCGAAAGCTGCCGATGGACCTCTTCTCGAGGGCATTCCACCAGAGTTTCGTGCTCCTCGATAAATTGATGGGGAAGCACTGGCAAATGATAGCAGGAGATGCTTGCTGCATGGTCATCACGTCAGAATAGTTCTGAACGTGTTCAGCAGGGTCTCCTTCGCCCTTATACTTCTCAATGGTTGGCATATTGAATTTTTCAAAAGCCGCGTTCATGATTTCCTAAAGGGGTATTCCCTCAATAGTGCTATCATGCGAGACTTGGCTCAGCCTGGCCGGGCACCGCTGGTGCTGGAGGGGTCCAAACGGAGCGCTCATGATGAGGAGGTCGGGACACTCCCCTGTCTCATCCCTGGCTGGTCGGGTCGGGCTCTGCCATGGCTTCTAATAGTGGAGCCGGAGTCAAGGGGTTCTTCGTGACTAGGTTGAGGCTGCCGCGACGGTGCCTCACTCCGTGCAGTCCTTCCACTGCTTAGAGGCAGCACGCGGAGTCTTGGGAGGCAGCACAAGTCGGGCCTTCGATGGGGAATGTGTTGCCAGCCACTATCCGAGGGCGGAGGGATCACCGAAGCGTCGGGCCGCATGTACCGAATCCGCTAGGAGCTCATCGTGAGAGCCGTGAATTGTAGTTGGAGGGATTGGGAAATCTTCGAAAGGCATTCGCTGTTGGGCCTCGAAAGTGATGTAGCCCAAAGATTCCTCCGTGGTTGGATTGGTCGTCCCTAAACTCATAACTGCACATGTTTGCTCTGAGAAGAAAGTAGCCCCACCTGGGCCAAACTGCTGATGGTTATAATCACACAGTCTAAGTCTAGGAATTTTACTTACTGATGGGAGCTCGTAATTGTAGACAGTCAAAAAAATCCATGTAAGCCCGAAGACCAGGGTCATAAGCTTACTAGTTGCAGAGCTTGAGATCGAGGTTCACTAATGGCGAAGCTCAACTCTCAACCGAGGTTCGCCAAGTAGCTAACTCTTTACTCACCGAGGTTCAAGCAAATGGGTTTCCATTTAGTCGAGGTTCGCCAAGTAGCGAACTCTTTACTCACCGAGGTTCGCCAAGCAACAAAGCTCTCCATTTAGTCGAGGTTCGCCAAGCAAATGGCCCTCAGATTTACGAGAGGTTCGCCAAGCAAATAAACTCTTCATTCGACGAGGTTCGCCAATCCAGCCCTTCATCCGCATCGAGGTTCGCCAAGCAAATAAACTCTTCATTCAGACGAGGTTTGCCTAAGCCGCGGCTTTCATTCGTGACGAGGTTCGCCGGTGAAGCTCTTCATTCACCAGGTTCGCCACCCAAATGGGCTTGTCAAACCAAAATGCATAAATGCATCCAGCTGAGGTTCGCCACGTAGCGAAGCTCGTTATCCAACCAAAGTTCACCCAAGTAGTGAACTTCGTCATTCAATCAAGGTTCAAATACCAATGAAGAGCTAAGCTCGCATCTAACGGCTCAAAGCTCGCCATAACAAAGAAAGCCAACGACTAATGGCCAATGGCAGCCACGATACCACGTGAACCGGTAGTGGACATCGCTATACCCACGCCCATATCGCTAACCCACGCTTCCACAATTCTAGCATGATAGTTACATGCTAAAGCCCTATAAATAGCCATGAACAGCTATGAGAAGGGAACTTTGGAAAATTCAACATTCACAAGACAAGAGAGATCCTTCATCAATCATCGAACATTATTCTCATCGCCGGCCCGAAGCGGACCTCAACGTGAGTATTGAGTGAAGCATTCTTCGCCACCAAGAACCCATACAAAAGAGAAGTCAAATCAATCTTCTTCCTCTCAGAATCGAGAATTTGATTGTAACACATTCATTCAATCAATAAACTTTTTTCGACTCTACGTAAGATGGCATTACCACAGGGAGAGACCATTCATTCCATGAACCGATGGTGGCTAACTGACAAGGTTGCAATTGGAACCAGGTTAAAACCTTGGTCATTGAATTTGATCGAGTAAGTATGAGGAGTTCCTCCTCCTCGGGCATCTAGCCCAAGAAGACACTAGTGTCGACGAAGTCTCATATGAGACTTCACTCGCGGGCTCGTGGTTGAATCTTCGAAATAATTTTCGTCCAAGCCTATGTCTCGACAAGGCTCCAAAAGCTAGCCAACCGGCTAAGAAGTGGGTGGTTAAGCAGCCCAACCCAACCTCGAGGCCATTAGCCAAACTTTGGCTTCGGGCGTAACCTCGCCTCGCTCAGGAAGACCGGACCTTCTAACGTCCACTCTCAAGACGCGCTGCATAACGCCAACATGTAACCAAGCTCGCCGACGCGTTTCAGCTTTGGTCTCGCTGGACGGATTCCACTATCATCCAAAGAAAGTCAACGAACCTCGCCATCATCACGGGTTCATTCAAAAAAGACAATGTCGCCCAACAAGCAACCCCGCCCACAAGACTAACGCCGCCACCGCTAACCCGCCCACAAGACTAACGCCGCCACCGCTAACTCGGCCCACAAGACTAACGCCGCCTACCGCAGACTCGTCAAGTGGCTTAACCTCGCCACAACGTGAGGTCCACTTGAAGGATGAGCCTCGCTTGAGGGCGACCTCACAAGAACATGAGGTCCCTTTAAAGGGATGAACCTCGCTCAAGCAACGAACTTCAACATGAGGTCTCCTCTAAACAAGACGAACCTCTAAGTGGCAAATAACCTCGCCGCCAATATGAACCTCGCGTAACCAAAGGAAACAAGAACCTCGCCAGTTCGCCAACCGACTCGTAGAGCCTCTCATATGAGGCTCGCTTTTTAGAATCAACGGGATACGCACCTCGATCTCCGGTGATTATCTCACTCGCAGTTGATGCTAGTCAAATGCAATCTCATTGTTGCCGTGGAGAAGCTCATCTGCGATACCAATGTTCATCGACATCGCCTTCTGTTTGAGCGCATTATTTGACCCGCTAACTAGACGAAGGCGGTTTCATATAAGAAACAAGCGCCCGCTGTGGTCATTCCCCGAGTGACCATTAACATGGTTGGGAGAAGCGGAGCAAGACCCCAACAGTAGTCCGGAATCGTCGACTCCTAATATTCCCTGTGGTTACGAGGCGATTAATCGATAACCGTATGCTTATCGAGGTACCCGCCTTCGCACGGAGCGCAATTCCGCTCGATTATAGACAGCTGACGGGGTACTTCAAGAATTTGAGAACTCGGCATCGCTACGCCTCAATCTTCAACACCGATTTTGATCGTGCCGGTCCTCATGGCCAACGAAGAAGAGATGACACGAAGAATTGAAGAGCAACAGCTACTATTCTTGGCGCAACAAGAATCTATCAGCGCTTAGAGATAATGATGGAGAAACTTGTAGGCAAGAAGAAGATAGATGAAGGAGGATCCAAATCGAAGCGTGAAGGCTACGAGGGGATCATGATGTCCACTCGTCATCCTC